>JBBPBX010040964.1:0-29106 GCA_038048925.1 Garcialebias charrua
GGCAGGAACAGCTGTAGATCAGATTACAGCTAAAAACCGAAGCGGACTGAACCATCGCCCTGCAGCAGGGGGAGACACCAGAACCACATTCATTCCTCTGATCCCACCGCAGCTCCACATCTGGTTTCAAGGATCTCACAGTCACCCGCCAGAGTCAAACCTTTAATAATCAGTTCTGTTCTGGGTGAGGAAAGTGGACTGGTACCGCCTGGAAGGATTCACACACACCCCTCCAGTTCCCCCTGAATGGACCAGTCCGCCTCTTTATCCAGGATCTGAGGAGGAGGCAGAGCCACAGTCAGTGATGAGCAGAGCAGAGTTCACCTCATCCTGTTGAGTCAAACCTGAGCTCCACCAGCCCCAAATCAGTCGTGAGACCCTCAAACACCCCCCCACAGCAGGTCATCCAGCTGTGAGCAGCTGCTGACACCCACAGAGGAGAGGAGGGGGAGGCAGACAAGCTGCAGGCGATGCACCAGCCGAGGCCCGAGGTCAAGAAGAAAAGAGAGAGAACCGTAAAGAGGTAGACTGACGGAGAGGAGGGTCGACTGTGATCCGAGTCAGAACCAGAACCTGTCTTTGTTTGGGCCACAGAGCAGGGAGGAGGATGTGAAGGAGAGCAGGAGCAGAGGAGGACACAAAGACAAGAAATGCTCTCAGAGATCATGTGCAGGAGGATCTTCCAACAGCAGAGGCTGCAGGAGGAGAAGGAGGTGCAGGGCCTCCTCCGCCGGAGGAGCTGCAGCGGACGGCTGCAGGGGCGGAGGACAGGGGGGGGAGGGGGGCCCAGGGGGCGCAATCCCCCCCAGCACCATCAGCGTCAGCATCATCATCAACTCCCCCAGAGGAAGGGGCTGTCCCTGCGTCCCATCAACGTGAAAGGTTTCAGAGCGAAGGGGATGCAGGCCCCGAAAAACACCAACCAGTTCCTGATGCACGAGAAGTACCAGATGCTGCACCTGCGCTCCGACTCGGTGGGGAGCGACTGCAGCTGCGGCTCCGACAGCGACGACCTGGAGCTCACCGACATGGACTCGTACCTGGGAGTCCTGGAGAACGCCCGGGGGGCTCTCCTGGACAGTCCCAACCCACACGGCTCAACAGCGCCCCCTGAACAGCTGCTGGTACTGCACCAGGACAGTCCCCACCGGGACAGTCCATTCCTGCAGGAGGACAGCATGCAGTACTTCCCCTCAGAGGACGACCTGCTGCAGAGCCAGAACTTCATGCAGAGGGACTTTGTTCAGTTCTGTGACTTCCTGTCTTCGTGAGGGGGCGGGGCTTTTGTTCTCAAACTGAACCGGGTCAGGTTTGTTCTCATTCATGTAATTATTTATTATTTTTGTAAATGAAATAAAAAAGTACCTCCTTCATGACAAATCATTTAGCCTTAAGTCTGAGAAATTTGTTCTAAATGATTTCCCTGGTGTCCAACAAAACACAACTTTTTTAAAGTATTTGTGAGAAATTTGTTTTGACTCGTTTATTTGGCGACATGTGAGATTTCGTGCTGTAAAGTGCTTCTTTCTGTTGATGTTGTTGTTCACAAAAGGAAATGGGCTGGATGGTGGGAGTGAGCCCAAACAGCCAATCAGCATCGACTCGGACAGATGAGGCTGCAGCTGATTGGCCGACAGAGACTGTCTTTAACAGAGAAGCCATTTGATGTACAGAATGTTAAAATAAATGTTTGTTGAAACCTGAGCTGAGTGGGTGTTTCAGTGGATTTCAATGAGGAGAGTGGAAATAAAAAAGGTGAAAGTGAAGCGATAACAGGTCACGTGTTGGAGCTGAAGAGACAAAACAGTCAAATGAAAACTTTACTTAAAATAAAGACAAACACGTCAGTAAAACACACATTGAATGCGTCACAGATAAATAGATTTAAATAAACGGAAACATTGGAGTGAAACTAGAGGAGCTGAGCTTGGCTTTGTTCCTGTTGAAGTTTGAGAGGATTATAAAGTAAAGTGGGTTAATCAGGACGGCCTCGGGGCTGTGAGCCTCTTTGTGCTGCTGATGGTGAAAAAGTACTGTCCAAAAAACATCAGGCTGCTGTTCACGACGAGAACAGGAAATACATTTAAATCATGAGTAAATATTCAGATTTAGAGGCTGGCACACCACCTTTATGACAAAGTTTTAAACAACAACCTGATGTGACCAGTTAGCACTTAGAGTATGAGTTCTCAGCAACTACCACAACAAACTTGGCGCGCATCCGTAAAATGGACAACGTTCTAACCACTAAGATGAATGTCAGTCTCACGCATCTTTGTCTCCTTCCTGTTGAAGCTGCGTTGACCAATCACGTCACGTGTTCACGTAGTCAGCCAATAGCGCGCCTCACGGACTCTTGGAGACACGCCCACAACAAACAGGAAAGCGGCTTGTGAATTTTGTTAGCGCACTTATAAGTTGGTGAAACCTGTTTTAGCGGAAGCTACTTCCGCTAACGGTTTCCAAAGTTGAGGAAATCTTGACTCTGCTAAAATAAAAATGATTTCTGTGTTAGCGGGTTAACGGAACCGTGCCCACAACAGCTTAAAACCAAACTTGTTCATTTAAAACTAGGACAGTGTAAGTGTCATTTATAGTAAAATATAGTTTAAGTCTGATATTTTATCTTGAAACATAGTTATGTTTGTTTAAATAAAGTTTGGTTTGAGTTACTTTGTTAGCCTACCAGGCTTCCGTAGTTTCAGGCAGGAAGTTTGACACAGTGAAATGTGTAAGTTAAAATCCAAGACAGATGTAAAAAATATAAAGAACAAAAGGAGTTATGGCCACCTGCGTAATTTACACGGGGGTTAGGGGGGTTATAACCCCCCCAATAATTTGATCCAGTCAATATATACCCCTCCCCCCCAATAAAATGACATCATTTCAGTATACAGTACATATCTTACATCAATAATTGATTTTCTTTATTCATTTAAATTTTTTAGTAAAATTGCTGCGTGTTTTATGCAAACCCCCTGAGGACTGAGGAAATGTTGACCCAGTGGTTCATGACTACCCAGAAATTAATGCCCAGCTGCTGGAAATCCAGCTACCCATGTTCAAACATAATTACATGTACAGTTGTATAGTCCTGTGGGGAGGGGGAGGCTACAAACATTCTCAAAGGTTTGCCAACAGAGGTGCGAGGCTTATTCACTGAAATTGAAACTTTGGTGAGGTTACTCCTTGTGGTACCAGTCTCGTCCTCTGAAGCAGAGAGGAGCTTTAGTGCTCTTAGACGATTAAAGACTTGGTTACGCTCAATATGACACAGCAGAGGCTGAACCATGTTGCAGTGTGTCACATCCATCAGGACAAATTGGACAGCTTAACTAAGAAGTCAGTGTGCACACAGTTTATTTCTTTCACACCAAGACGCAAACAGGTGTTTGGTGCTTTTGTTTGAAAGCCCAAAAACAGCTACAGGCTGATACCTTAATAAATGGTACAAAGATAAGCAGTATTTATATAGTTTTTTTTTTCTTTCTTGCAAGTGCTTTAACACAGTTGAAATGAACTGGTTAAATACACAGCTGTAACTCTCTTATTTTTAGGTACCGGTAACTTTATTATGATTTCAATTTACATAATATGAACATTTAAGCATAATTGCTGAAGATGACATGCAGGGTTTTACTCTGCTCTTGTCATATTATGGCTGTATTTGAATCATTTGTTGTAATTTTTCCTAGTTAAACCGTAGTGAACCAGGTAAATACACACTCTTTGAAAATTGTGAAATTAAGGTATGTTATAAAATAAATCTCAAAAATGTAAAATACATATGTATGTGTTATGGCTGAAAAAAATGCAGAAAAATAGTGAGTTTTTTTCTGACTTGTTGAACCTATGTGGAACAAAAAAGGAGCAGAATAAATACAGAGAAAACAGGAAAGTTAAGTAAATCACAGTAAAAACATTACAATATATTTTAACCCTAAAATATCCTGAATCATTTAAAAAAAGTAATTTATTTGATAAATAAATAGGTAGAGAGCATAACCCCACCAATGTTAGACCTAAAGTTACGCCCTTAGTTATGGCTGAGCAACACTTTTTTTTTTTAATCGTTGGTGTTGCAGACAAGTCGTCTCAACGCGTCAAAAACAGTCTCCTCTCCTTTGTTCATGATTTAAGATGGTTATTTATGAAGGTAAGAAAAAAAACTTGGATCCTACAAACTGACTTTTAGAAACAGGAACGGCGGACATGTTGGATTTGTCAACATGTTTGCTATTACCGGTACATGTATTCTGTAAAATCAACGTGGATAAAAAAGAATAAAAGTACAGGTATCTGGGTTTATTTCAAGGCCAACAGCTGATGTGCTGTTTTTTTTCTGCATCTTATAAAGTGAGCTCAGTTACTGTAACAGCTGATTCCGCTTGATTGTTATGTGCTGCTGACTATCCATAATGCTGATCTCATGCTGCTGATTTAGTTCATGCTGCTGATTTATTTCATGCTGCTGATTTATTTCATGCTGCTGATTTATTTCATGCTGCTGATTTATTTCATGCTGCTGAGTACATCAGTCCTCATCTGCTCATACAAACTCATGTTCGTGCTGCTGTTGCGTGGCACTATTAGTGCTTTAGGGTATTTCCTAATTCATATCTTATATCTTATTACTGTTGTTTTAAACAATTTGTATTTTTGTTGGCTGTAACTGGGACACTGTGTACTGTACACAGTTTTGTTCCACCTCATGTACCACATGTGGTGCAAATGACAATAAAGACACTTTGACCTTGACCTTTGATTTCCAGCAGTTCTGGGTGCCTCACAGACAGTAAAGTGTTTGTGTGTGCAGGACGTGGATTCAGATGTAGAACAAAAACAAAAGTGACTTCCTGTCAGCAGCAGGTTCAAGCTTCTCAGTTTGACCTTTGACCTGCAGAGAAGCTCATTAGAGGAATCCATACTGAGGATTTGATAATAACACAAACACACACACACACACACACACACACACACACACACACACACACACACACACACACACACACACACACACTGATCAGAACCTCAGTCTGCTGATCTGAATCCACTTCAGCTTGTTTTTATCATTGATCAGCTTCTGCTTCAGTTCGAACTGTTGCAACACTTGATGTGTCAGCTGATGCTGCAAACAGGAAGTGACACACACACACACACGAGTGGTGAAGGTTGTGTTTGTGTGGGTTACAGACAGAGCAGAACACCGTGAACATTTCCGCTGCTAGCCGCGCTCACACTAATCTGCAGACTGATAAAAACGTTGAGGTGTGTTCACAGACCCAAGCAGAGCTCCTGATCCAGTCCTCACTGTCTCCCGCTGTCCTCTGACATGCGTTCCTTCAACAAATAGTTCCACTTCCCCTCTTCCTTCAAGGCCAGCCTTTAAAAAAAAATTTTAAACTTGTTTTTTGTTCATATTTGTATGGGGAGTGGTGGTGCAGAAGTTAGACAAGGTGTGATCGGAGGGTAAAAACTGATCCAACTCCCCCAACCAGCAACATCAAAATGTGGGTGGGACAGGTGAAACACCCACACCTGCCTCCACCCTCATCTGCCCCACTCTGGGCCCTTGAGCAAGGCCCTTAACCCCCACCATCTGCTCTCCCGGGCGCCCTGCCAGCTCTCTGCTCCACACAGAGGGCTGTGGTAGCTCGGTGGTCTGTGGTTTCGCTGTGGCGACTGAAGAAGGAGCAGCCGAAAGAAGGAAAACATTTTTCATTCACATGTCCAGATTTACTGAAGCTCTTTGATTTTAGTTAGACATTGGTTAAAATATGTAAAAATTAAAAATTAAACAAAAGCAGCAAAAGGACAAAAATGACGTGCAGAAAGAGTTCAGAACTTCAGACATCTTGAAAAGATCCGAACACCGGACCGGATGGAAGGAAACAATAAAAACCTTCACTTCTGCCTTTGACCTCTGACCCCAAACTTTTGAAATCCTGATCTTAACTGTTGTCGACCTTCATTTTACTACACAACACAGACAGACGTGCACGCGCACGCACACAGTCAGTGTACACAAACTGAAATGTCAAGTTGGAACGCCTCCTTCTAAAAACAAGTTCAGGCAGAGTTAGTGAAAATACAACGATCTGACAGATCCTCGACACACACACACATACACAAACAACACACACAGGACACACACGCACGCACACACACACACACACACATACACACACGGGATAAAGCAACATTCCTAACATCTGTTCCTGATGAGCCAACTACTGTACTCAGCTGTATTCACAGATTCGTGCTCTTATGTGTCCTGACTTGATTTAGTGGTGGTGATGATGATGAAGGAGCCGAAAGGGAAAGCTCCAGATTCACAGCTCCATTTATGAGTCGTATAAATGCCAAGTTTCGACGTCACGTTTGCACAAGCCACAGATCGAGCATTCGTAAACTTTCAGATCGAGTGTTCGCCACCAAACCCCAAGTGGCTGTGGTTTGTGCAGCCAGGTTTCAAACTCACAGCCACTTGTTGTGTGCACTTCTTACAAAACTATTATTTATCGATTTAAAAAAGGCTTTCGATACAAGACATCACACCATTCTCCTTGAGAAATTGAATGTGTATGGCATTAGAGGACCAGCGCTGCAGTGGGTACATAGTTATTTGAAAGATAGGAAGCAGTTCGTACAGATTGATGATGTAATATCTGATTATTGTAAAATCACCTGTGGAGTTCCCCAAGGCTCTGTACTTGGACCTAAGTTGTTTATTTTATATGTTAATGATTTGGTTAATGTGTCGGGACTCCTCAGATGTGTCCTCTTTGCAGATGATACTACTTTCTTTTTTTTAGGTGAGGATATGAATCTGATGTTGGAATTGATGAAGAAAGAGTTTGTCAAAATACAGACTTGGTTTAAACTAAACAAATTATCATTAAATCTAGAAAAGACCCATTATATGATATTTGGTAATAAAAAGAAAACTGCAGATGTCCAATTTACAACTGAGGATGGAGAGATCTGTAGAGTGAGTGAGATCAAGTTCTTGGGTGTTGTCATTGATGACAAAATAACTTGGAAAAAACCTATAGACACTGTAAAAATGAAAATATCTAAATCCATTGCTGTACTGTATAAGGTTAGGGACCTATTGAATGACAAAGCGTTGTATATAACACCATCATTGTTCCACATTTAATTTATTGCATTAATGTTTGGGGAAAAGCATGTAAAACTACAACACCTAAGAAAACATTACTGTCATCCATCTAGTATATTATTTTTTCAGTTGAAATTACTGAAGTTTCATGATTTAGTAGATTACCATATTTTAATGATGATGTATAAAAAGTTCATAACAATGCACTACCCTTAAATATTCAGACACATTTTGTTAAAAGATCAAGCTGTTACAACCTAAAGGGAACTGATGTATTTGTAAAGACACAATACAGAACTAGTTTGAAGGGACGGTCTACCTCGGTCCAGGGAGTTGGATTGTGGAATGACTTATTAGAGTGTGATATAGAAAAAGCAATGTCAATGTTTGTGTTTAAAAAAAATGATAAAGAGTGAATTGTTGAAGAAATACGTATGAAGTATAGTTCAAAGTGTAATATCTCGAAATTTGAAAATTGAGATGAGTTATTCATTTTTTCCATTATTACTTATATAATAATAATAATAATAATAATAATAATAATAATAATAATAATAATAATAATAATAATAATAATAATAATAATAATAATAATAATAATAATGAATTCAATTTATACCGCACTTTTCATTAATAAAAATCTCAAAGTGCTAATATAATTATTGTTTGAAATGATTTTTATTTTATTTTAAAAAGGGGCAGACATAATAAGATATTTTCTTCTTCTGCCACCTTTCATTTCATATTTTCTTTTTATACAAGAAACATGTGTTTGTTGTGTGTTCTTTTTTTTATAAAATGAATGAATAAATAAATGAAAAAATGAAAAAATGAAAAAATGAAAAATGAATTTCGTTTTTCACATCAGACATTGGCGAGCGCCTGGTGGCCAGGCTTTCACCCATGGAGCTCAGCCGGGCACAGCCCGAAGAGGAGACGTGGGTCCCCCTTCCCATGGGCTCACCACCTATGGGAGGGGCCAAAGGGGTCGGGTGCAATGTGGGATGGGTGGTGGCCGAGGGCGGGGACCCTGGCGGTCTGATCCTCGGCTACAGAAGCTGGCCATTGGGACATGGAATGTCACCTCTCTGGTGGGGAAGGAGCCTGAGCTAGTGTGTGAGGTTGAGAGGTTCCGGCTAGAAATAGTCGGACTCACCTCAACACATGGCTCTGGCTCTGGAACCAGTTTCCTTGAGAGGGGTTGGACACTCTTCTACTCTGGAGTTGCCCCTGGTGAGAGGCGCCGAGCAGGAGTGGGCATACTTGTTGCCCCCCATCTTGGTGCCTGTACGTTGGGGTTCACCCCGGTGAACGAGAGGGTAGCCTCCCTTCGCCTACGTGTGGGGGGACGGGCTCTGACTGTTGTTTGTGCCTATGCGCCAAACGGCAGCGCAGATTACCCACCCTTTTTGGAGTCCTTGGAGGGGGTATTGGAGAGTGCGCCTCCTGGGGACTCCCTTGTTCTGCTGGGGGACTTCAACGCTCACGTGGGCAATGACAGTGAGACCTGGAGGGGTGTGGTTGGGAGGAACGGCCCCCCTGATCTGAACCCGAGTGGTGTTCTGTTGTTGGACTTCTGTGCTCGTCATGGATTGTCCATAACGAACACCATGTTCAGGCATAAGGGTGTACATATGTGCTCTTGGCACCAGGACACCCTAGGTCGCAGTTCGATGATCGACTTTGTTGTCGTCTCATCTGATCTGCGGCCGCATGTCCTGGACACTCGGGTGAAGAGAGGGGCGGAGCTGTCAACTGACCACTACCTGGTGGTGAGTTGGCTCCGATGGTGGGGGAGGATGCCGGTCAGACCTGGCAGACCCAAACGTATTGTGAGGGTCTGCTGGGAACGTCTGGCAGAGTCTCCCGTAAGACGGAGCTTTAACTCCCACCTCCGGGAGAGCTTTGAACACGTTCCGAGGGAGGCGGGGGACATTGAGTCCGAGTGGGCCATGTTCCGCGCCTCTATTGTCGAGGCAGCTTATCAGAGTTGTGGCCGCAAGGTTGTTGGTGCCTGTCGTGGTGGCAACCCTCGAACCCGGTGGTGGACACCGGCGGTGAGGGATGCTGTCAAGCTGAAGAAGGAGTCCTATTGGGCCTTTTTGGCCTGTGGGACCCCGGAAGCAGCAGATAGGTACCGACAGTCCAAGCGGCATGCGGCTCGGGTGGTTGCTGAGGCAAAAACTCGGGCGTGGGAGGAGTTCGGAGAGGCCATGGAGAATGACTTCCGTACGGCTTCGAGGCGATTCTGGTCCACCATCCGGCGTCTCAGGGGGGGAAAGCGGTACGCGACCAACACCATTTATGGTGGGGATGGCGTGCTGTTGACCTCAACTCGGGATGTTGTGAGTCGGTGGGCGGAATACTTCGAAGACCTCCTCAATCCTACTGGCACGTCTTCCACTGAGGAAGCGGAGCCTGGGGACTTTGGGTCGGGCTCTCCAATCTCTGGAGCTGAGGTCACCGAGGTGGTTAAAAAGCTCTGCGGTGGCAGGGCTCCGGGGGTGGATGAGATTCGCCCTGAGTTCCTTAGGGCTCTGGATGTTGTGGGGTTGTGTTGGCTTACGCGACTCTGCAATATCGCGTGGACATCGGGGGCAGTTCCCTTGGATTGGCAGACTGGGGTGGTGGTTCCCCTATTCAAAAAGGGGGACCGTAGGGTGTGTTCCAACTATAGGGGGATCACACTCTTAAGCCTCCCTGGTAAGGTCTATTCAGGGGTTCTGGAGAGGAGGGTCCGTCGGATAGTCGAACCTCGGATTCAGGAGGAGCAGTGTGGTTTTCGTGCTGGTCGTGGAACACTGGACCAGCTCTACACCCTCAGCAGGGTCCTGGAGGGTGCGTGGGAGTTTGCCCAACCAGTTTACATGTGCTTTGTGGACTTGGAAAAGGCATTCGACCGCGTCCCTCGGGGGGTTCTGTGGGGGGTACTCCGGGAGTATGGGGTACCAGGCCCATTGATATGGGCTGTTAGGTCCCTGTACGACCGGTGTCAGAGCTTGGTCCGCATTGCCGGCAGTAAGTCAGGCTCGTTTCCAGTGAGAGTTGGACTCCGCCAAGGTTGCCCTTTGTCACCGATTCTGTTCATAACTTTTATGGACAGAATTTCTAGGCGCAGCCAAGGTGTTGAGAGGATCCGTTTTGGTGGCCTTAGAATCGCTTCTCTGTTTTTTGCAGATGATGTGGTCCTATTGGCTTCATCAGATCGTGATCTACAGCTTTCGCTGGAGCGGTTTGCAGCCGAGTGTGATGCGGCCGGGATGAGGATCAGTTCCTCCAAATCCGAGGCCATGGTCTTGAGCCGGAAAAGGGTAGCATGCCCTCTCCGGGTCGGGGATGAGGTCCTGCCCCAAGTGGAGGAGTTTAAGTATCTCGGGGTCTTGTTCACGAATGAGGGAAAACTGGAGCGTGAGATCGATAGGCGGATAGGTGCAGCATCCGCAGTGAAGCGGGCTCTGTACCGGTCTGTCGTGGTGAAGAGAGAGCTGAGTCGAAAGGCAAAGCTCTCAATTTACCGATCGATCTACGTTCCCACCCTCATCTATGGTCATGAGCTTTGGGTTGTGACCGAAAGAACGAGATCTCGGATACAAGCGGCTGAAATGAGTTTTCTCCGCAGGGTGTCTGGACTCTCCCTTAGAGATAGGGTGAGAAGCTCAGTCATCCGGGAGGGACTCGGAGTAGAGCCGCTGCTTCTCCACATCGAGAGGAGCCAGTTGAGGTGGCTCGGGCATCTGGTTAGGATGCCTCCTGGACGCCTCCCTGGTGAGGTGTTCCGGGCATGTCCCACCGGGAGGAGACCCAGAGGAAGACCCAGGACACGCTGGAGGGACTATGTTTCTCGGCTGGCCTGGGAACGCCTTGGGATTCCCCCAGAGGAGCTGCTCCAAGTGGCTGGGGAGAGGGAAGTCTGGGCCTCCCTACTTAGGCTGCTACCCCCGCGACCCGACCCCGGATAAGCGGAAGAAAATGGATGGATGGATGGATGGACATCAGACCAGTTCAAGTTTATAGTTTAATGTATTGGAGAACACTTTAGTAAAGAAGACAAATCGATTTTTTTATATATCTTAATGTATCTTTTACACCTGGACATGGCAGCTGAGCTGTACGACAAAGTTCTCTGTTTACTGGTCGGTCTATGTTCCTCCCCTCACCTCTGGTCATGAACTCTGGTAGAGACTGAAAGAATGAGATTGTGGATCCAGGAGGTTGAAACGAGTTTCCTCTGCATGGTAGCTGGACTCTCCTTAGAGACAGGCTGAGAAGTTCAGTTATCAGGAGAGACCGAGTAGAACCACTGCTCCTCCACATCCAGAGGAGACTGTTGAGGAGGTTCAGTCATGTCTGACTGGGAGGAGACCCCGGACACACTGGAGAGACTGCGTCTCTTGGTTGGCCTGGGAACATCTTGTTCTCCCAGAAGATCTGGAAGAGGCTGTGGAGAGAGATGTCTGGACTCCCTGCTGAAGATGCTGCCCCCGAGACCTGAGTCCAGAAGAAGTGGAAGATAATGGATGGATCTAGACATTCCATTGCAGGCTTCAAAATACAGCTTTGCCACTTTTGAGACAAATTAGAGACACCAGAGACAATCTGAGACAGGTTGGAGACACCAGAGACAAACTGAGACAGGTTGGAGACACCAGAGACAAACTGAGACAGGTTGGAGACACCAGAGACAAACTGACAGGCTGGACACACCAGAGACAAACTGAAACAGGTTGGAGACACCAGAGACAAACTGAGACAGGTTGGAGACACCCACAATGCCTCTGTGATTATTGTGAGAGAAGGTTTGTTGCACATGTTCAACGTTTCTGCAACAAGATTGCGTCTCTGTGTCTAAGGAGGAAACAGAAACCCCCCAAAAAATGTTGGGACATTTTTTAGACTTGCTCAAAAATGCAAGTTTACCAAGAGTCACAGTGCAGTAGTACTACTACAGTACAGTACTAGTACAATATGATGAAAAGAACTGATTTGACGAGCTAAAAATAATACTGTACAAGAAATACTAAAACATTCAATGAGGGTAAAATAAAGTACCAAAAATTGAAAAAGTAAATATAATATTTACAAGGTACTAAAGAGAGATGGTAAGTACTGCCTGGTCCAGACGACATGATTTAACCTTTTTTATTATTATTGTTGTTATCTGCCTTTTTTGCCATTTTTACATTGATATACTTATTCATTTAAATTCATCCTGCTGCACCATTATATTCTACCATGTTGCTGTTTATTGTAATAATAATAATAATAATAATAATAATAATCATTTTATTTAAAAGCGCCTTTCAGGACACCCAAGGACACTTAATAAACCAATGCAGTTCAAATATTATCAGTGACAAATTGAAATATAAAATACATAAATGATATAAAATGGAAAATGATAAAAATACATTTCGTAAAGTTAATGATAAGCTATATGCTGGTGAAGATTCTCAGTCGTCCAGGACATGATACAATCAAAAAAGGCGTTCAATACAAGATCAACTGGACTTTATTTGTTACAGAAGACGTTTCGCTTCTCATCCGAGGAGCTTTATCAATTCAATGAAACAGACTGTGTGCGCATGGAGTTATAACAGTCTTAAGGCCGGCGCAGAGCTCCGCGCTTGAGCGAGCGCGGCGCCCCGCTGTGTGAGCGCCGTGAGGTCGCCGCTGCACAAGCCCTTTGAACGTTCACGCGAGCGCGCCAAGCTCCAATTTTACGAGCGCCTACGCGAAGCGCGGTGTCTGACCAATCAGCTGCACGCGGAGGGGGACTGAACTGACCCCCTCCGCGTGCAGCTGTTCACAGAGAACGTGAGAAGAAAGCAGAGCTCTGTTGGAGCCACACGCTGGTTCACGCTGTGCTCTGCTGTGAACCAACCACGCGCAGCGCGCGCGCGTGGCGCGGGGCTCGGTCCAGCGCGGAGCTCTGCACCGGGCTTTAGGAGTCACGCACCAACATACCGGGTATGTAAATTTCAAACTGAGGTAACACATCCATGTAAATTGACAGATCACACCTTAACAGTAGGGAGTTCCTTTGAGGTCTCTGACAGAAGACACACAACTGTATGTAAATTGACAAAAACACCCTCCCAAACCAACAACAGAGGTTTCTCAAAAAACTTTGCTAGTCTAATTCACAGACAAGACACCTCTGCTCCCATCCGGTGTAAAACGTTTGGGAATCAGCCCCAGAACTGAGTTATAAGTCTTAGAAAGTTGAAATCTCAGACCTCCTCCTCTGTTAAGAGAAGGTTTTTCTCTCTTAACATAAACAGCTTCCTTCACACCCCTCTCAAACCATCTGTGCTCTCGGTCCAAAATTTGCACATTCTGGTCCTCAAAAGAGTGACCCTTGTCCGTGAGGTGGAGGTGAACAGCTGAGTTTTGTCCAGAGGAGGTTGCTCTCCTGTGTTGGGACATTCTTCTGTGGATGGGCTGCTTAGTTTCTCCAATGTAGCGGTCTGGGCAGTCCTCGCTGCACTGGACTGCGTACACCACACCACTCTGTTTGTGTGTTGGTGTTTTGTCCTTAGGGTGCACCAGCCTCTGTCTGAGAGTCCTGCTGGGTTTGAAATGTACTGGGATGTTGTGTTTGTTGAAAATCCTTCTGAAATTCTCTGAGACTCCAGCAACATAAGGAATGACAATGTTTTTTCGTCTGTTAGTCTTTTTCTGTTCATTATTGTGTTTAGCAGATTTCCTCGCTGACTTGACAAAAGCCCAGTTGGGATATCCACATGTTTGCAGAGATTTGTTGATGTGTTTCTGTTCCTTTTTCTTCCCTTCTGTCCTTGTGGGGATGTGTTCTGCCCGATGCTGCAAGGTTCTGATGACAGAAAGTTTGTGTTCCAGTGGATGGTGAGAGTCAAACAGAAGATACTGGTCTGTGTGGGTTGGTTTTCTGTAAACTTCAATGTTAAGCCTGTCCTCTCCCTCCATATGTACCAAACAGTCCAAAAAAGGCAGCTTGTTGTCGTTTGCATCCTCTCTGGTGAACTTGATGTTGTTGTAGACCAAGTTAATGTGTCTGGTGAACGCTTCCACCTCCCTGGCTTGGATTTTGACCCAGGTATCATCCAGTTTGAAATTTACATACCCGGTATGTTGGTGCGTGACTCCTAAGACTGTTATAACTCCACGCGCACACAGTCTGTTTCATTGAATTGATAAAGTTCCTCGGATGAGAAGCGAAACGTCTTCTGTAACAAATAAAGTCCAGTTGATCTTGTATTGAAAGCCTTTTTTGAATGATAAGCTAGTCTAAAGAGATGTGTTTTCAGGGCTGTCTTGAACAGAGAAAGGGAGGTGGTGTTTCAAAGGTCTGGTGGTAGGGTGTTCCAGAGGTGAGGGGCAGAGCAGGTGAAGGCCCTGCTCTCCCATGGTGGAGAGGCAGGCAGAGGGTACATGGAGATGTAGTGAAGAGGAGGATCTGAGAGAGCGTGATGGGATGGAGATTTGTAGGAGGTCAGATAGATAAGGAGGGGCAAGGTTGTGGATAGCTTTGAACGTGAGGAGTAGAATTTTGAAGATGATGCGTGATTTAACCGGGAGCCAGTGGAGCTGCTGCAGGACAGGAGTGATGTGGTTATAGTAGGAGGTTTGAGTGATGACACGGGCAGCTGAGTTCTGGACCATCTGTAACTTGTGGAGAGATTTGTTGGGGAGGCCGTAGAGAAGGGAGTTGCAGTAATCGATACGGGAAGTCACAAGACTGTGCACCAGGATGGCTGTGGAGCGGGGTGTGAGAGAAGGACGGAGACGGTTAATATTACGGAGGTGGAAATAGGCAGACCGAGTAATATTGTTGATGTGTGAAGTGAAGGAGAGAGTGGTGTCGAGGATGACACCGAGGCTCTTGACCTGAGGGGAGGGGGATAGCAGAGAGTTGTTAAGGGGGACGAGAAGATGTTCTGATTTTGAAATGGAGTTTTTGGTACCAACAAGAATGATTTCTGTTTTGTTACTGTTTAGTTGAAGGAAATTGTTAGAAAACCAGTGATTTAGCTCATTGAGACAGTCGGTGAGGATGGAGGGTGGGTGGAGTTAGGTTTTGATGACAGGTAGAGCTGTGTGTCATCAGCATAACAGTGGAAATGGACGCCGTATTTGCGGAAGATGTGACCTAGAGGAAGGAGGTAAATGATGAAGAGGAGGGGTCTGAGGACAGAGCCTTGGGGGACACCCGTGGAGACAGGGGAAGACTGGGAACGGAAGGATTTAAGCTGGATGAATTGAGATCGGTCAGAGAGATAGGAGTTGAACCAGTCTAACGGGGTACCTGAGATGCCAATGGAGGTTAGTCTGTTGAGGAGGGTAGTGTAGTGGACCTACCCAGGGTCAAACTAAGGTTTTTGAACTGTCCAGTGATGACCTTTACTGACCTCTCAGTAAAGCAAGACATTTACCACAAAATCATTCCATTAGCTGTAATCTGAGAACATAGTCACCAAAAGAGACTATTTCTATCTTTGATTTTAGGCTGATGTGATCAAAAGAATAACTTTTGTCATTTTCATGATATATGTTATATGCTGTTATTCTTTAAATGTGAAACATCAATGTGTCATTTCTGCAAGTGAAAAGGTGTCAAAGTTCAGCTAAAATGTCAAACTGACTTACACTGAAATTGTTTTTGTCGAGTTTCAGCTAAAACTCTCATCTAGCGTCTGAAAGTCTCTCACTCAGATACTTTTCCTAAACAATTTCCTTCTCTGCGCTGAATTTCACCTTGAATAGTGATAACAAGTGGACCAATGAAAAAGAGACAAGTTTCTCTCCTCTCTGTTCCTTTTTTTTAAGTTCTAAGCTGTTGCTGGAACGGCAGAGTTTCTGGGAGCTTCAAAGACATGAAGACGTCCCAAAGAGCTGAATGAATGCCTGTCACCCGCCAAGGACAGTCATTCAGCTAAGGATTGTATAACATGCTGTTATGAATCCACTTCGAACGAGCGTAAGCTCAAAACTTTGTTTATTCCTTCCTGGAATAAGCTTATCTTGAAGTCAGAGGCCAGGAGCTGACATATTTTCTGATGACCAAGCGGAACCCAGGAGACGTTGGAAACGTAAACGAATGACCAGTTCAGACGAACTGGGCCTGAAGGACTGTGCATCTTACAGGCTGGTGCCATCTCTTTATCAGACTCGTCGTCGGAAGGTAAAGAGCTGTTTACAAACGTACCTGGATTTTAGCAGAAATCTGATGAGAAGTGTCACTTTGGTAACATGCTCAAGATAATTTCCTTTAAACCATCTTCCTCCTATCTTTTTCTCTCAATCTAAGCTGGAAACTATTTTAAGCTAAAGAGCCCACAGACTAAATATGTTTAACATCCAATATTGAAGTCTGTTGTGTTAAATTTAAGTGTGCTGACGTATTAAATTGAAAGAAAGTGAAATCATGTCAATCAAGTGTAATGGTGTTAATTTAGTTGATTTATTTTAAATAAATGGTAGTGTCGCCTGGCATACCAACTAGGTTAACGTCTCTGTCACTTAATGGCTTTGTTTATTTATCCATCATAAAGATCACAGAAATATTGGGTAAACTGAAAAAGAAAAGAATCCGTGAAATTACTATTCAATCTGAATACTGTAAGTAGATTAATTAAGGATAAAGAGGTCAGCTTAATACTGACCCCTGTTAAAATCCTTTAGTTACATCTGGGTGACACTATATGTGTTTAAAGACACAATATATGGTCTCCCTCATGTTTCCTTCAGTAGAATGACAGATGGTGTCGAAGGCAGAACTTAGATCAAGAAGAATGAGGATGGACAGAAGACCAGAGTCAGCAGCAAGAAGGAGGTTGTTAGTAATTTTTACTAGAGCTGTTTCGGTGCTATGGTGGGGGCAAAAACCAGATTGAAACTCTTCATAAATGTTGTTGTTGGACAGGTGAGAGTGAAGTTGACTAGCAACAGTTTTTTCAAGAATCTTGGAGATGAAGGGCAGATTGGAGATCGGACGAAGATTACTGAAGTTGGTGAAGTCAAGACCTGGTTTCTTGATGATGGGGGTGATGGCAGCAGATTTGAAGGCTGTGGGGACAATGCCAGAGGTTAGGGAGGAGTGGATGATATTAGTGATGATAGGGAGTAGAGACGGGAGACAGGATTTAACAAGAACTGTGGGAAATGGATCAAGTTGACAGGATGAGGACTTAGACTTGTTGATAATGTCAGCAATGTTATCAGCAATGTTGTCAGCAATGTTGTCAGCAATGTCTCTCTTTAGGACATTGTACTTTGTAAATATTATAATTACATTTTAATGCAAGTCAAATCAGTTCTTCTCATCCTAAGCATTTCATTGTACCGTTAACCGTGTGTTAACCGTGTGTTAACCTGCATATGACAAATAAACACAACTTGAACTTGAACTACTTATACAGCCTTCTCTGGCTTTCTGAACCCTGCTTGTGTTTTAGTGACTCAAATCTTAATAAAAACTGAACCTTGTGGAGTTCCTCAGGGTTCTGTGCTTGGACCAAAGTTATTTATTTTATATGTGAATGACTTGGTAAATGTGTCAGGACTACTTAAATGTGTTCTTTTTGCCGATGACACCACATTTTTCTGTTCGGGTAATGACATAAAACAGATTTTGGATATGATGAAAACAGAATTTATAAAAATACAAACTTGGTTTAAATTAAACAAATTATCTTTGAATTTAGATAAAACTAATTACATGATATTCAGTAACAAAAAGAGAATTGTTGATGACGATCCATTTGAAATTGAAGATGTTGTGATCTGTAAAGTGAGTGAAGTGAAGTTTCTGGGTGTTATCATTGATGACAAACTGACGTGGAAACATCATGTAAATTCCATTAAAAAAAATAGCTAGATCAATTGCAGTACTGTATAAAGTCAGGGATTTTTTAATTGATAAAGCTTTACATATGTTGTATAACACAATCATTGCTCCACATTTAATCTATTGTATTGAGGTTTGGGGAAAAGCGTGCAAAACTATTACAAAGCCTGTTTTTATTTTACAAAAGAGAGCTGTAAGAGTAATCACCAGAAAACATTTCAGTCACCCATCAAACACTTTGTTTCTTCAGCTAAACTTATTGAAATTCCAGGAATTGGTAGAATATAGTATTTTATCAGTTATGTATAGGGCTCATAATAACACATTACCTTTAAATATCCAAAGAAATTTTATAAAAAGACAAAGTTATTACAATCTCAAAGGGACAGAGATATTCATCAAACCACAATTCAGAACCAGCTTAAAGGGACGGTCTACCTCAATTCAGGGAGTTCGATTGTGGAATGCTCTGGAGAGTGATGTTAAAAATGAAAAATCAATGTATACATTTAAGAAAAAGGTCAAAAAGGACTTGCTCAAAAACTATATATGATGTAACCTTGCGTGTTTGTGTATTACACCTATGTTGTACTTATGATGTAGCTTAGTGCGTTTGTGTATTACAGTTAGAAAAATTAAGTAGAGTTAGTCATTTTGTGAAGCAGTTTGTGTATTACAGTTAGAAAAATTAAGTAGAATTATTCATTTTTGTGATGTATTTTGTGTATTACAGTTAGGAATATTAAGTAGAATTATTCATTTTGTGAACATCTTGATGTTGTGCCATCTTTCAGTTTGTGTATTACAGTTAGAAAAATTAAGTAGAATTATTCATTTTATGATCTAGTTTGTGTATTACAGTTAGGAAAATTAAGTAGAAAAAATAAAATAATAAAAAATAGGAAAATTATGTAGAAAAAAAATTTTTTAAGTGTGATGTAGTTTGTGTATTAGTTAGAAAAATTGTGTATTAGTTAGAAAAATTAAGTAGAATTATTCATTTTGTGATGTAGTTTGTGTATCACAGTTAGAAAAATTAAGTAGAATTATGGGTGATGTAGTTTGTGTATTACAGTTAGAAAAATTAAGTAGAATTATTCATTTTGTGATCTAGTTTATGTATTACAGTTAGAAAAATAAGTAGAATTATTCATTCTGTGATGTTGCTTGAAGGTTATCATTGGTTGAACAAACTGTGAAATAGGGGCAGATATAATAAGATTTCATCTTCTTTCTGCTCCCTTCATTTTATCCTACTTGTATTCTTGTATCTGATGAAACTGTCTTGTATTGTTCTTTTAAAATGAATTAATAAACATCAAATCAAATCAAACCTAAGGTGATCGTGACACAATCTGACACACAAATGTGAACCCTGCAGCACAGCAACACAGCATGACCGGACCGACAATCATTTGTCACGGTATCAACTGTTTTCCAGTGTGGCTTCACCTCCTGACCGCAGTTATCACCTAAAGGCTGAGCTCAGGTCAGATTAGAGCCGCAGGAGATAAAACTCTCAGAGCCCGTGGATCATTCCTGATCAGAGCAACTAGAGCCAGCGAGGGAAACGTTTTCCAAAGTGAGGAACGTTACCGTGATGTTTGAAAACATCTGAGGTGAGACGCAGCAGAACAGAACACAACGAGGTTCTTTGTTCCTCTACCAGAACCTTTAACCAATCGGAGCCTCAGACCAGTTGTTGTGGATCCGAACTGAAGGCCTCAGGGTGTGTGTGCACATGTGTGTGTGTGCATGTTAGGAATACTCTATGCTGAGGAGGGGAAGGAGGAGGTGTGGAAGGAGTTTGGTGCCAAAGTTTAGAGTGGAAAGTTACAGCCGATCCCTGTTCGAAGCCGGATTGACCAATCAGATCGCAGCAAACCACCACGGCAGCAAAACAAACCAAGAGACGACTCTCTGGAGTTTATTCTGAATGACGGAGAGCTTCAGTCCCAAAGACAGCTCTGATCCATGATAACTCTCAGAAAGTTGCCTCTGGATAAACATCTGCATCCGATTAGCTTTTGAAGTCTTTCATCCAACGGCCAGAAGTCAACAGGCCTAAACACATAAATATTAAGCTGCATTATGATGTGGTGATAGCTGAGAGTACTCCTCTAAACAAACTCTGAGTGCTACTGTTTTAACCATTTATAAAACAAATAAGAATTTATTACCCAGAAGGAAGTGACCGTCTGCTTTCCATAACACAACACAATGATAAGAAAACAACAGATGAAATAAAAGACAAGCGAGATAAATACGGTGAAAGACAAAGGAATAAAATATAAGAAGGTGTTTAAAACTTGACAACCAGACTGAAAAACTAGAGTTAGCAAAAATTATTTACAAATGTTTTATATCAAAACATTCAGCTCAATCAGGACATCGGTGTTATGACTTTTGATTTTTGTAACTTTCATAAATTTACTTAATTTCATTTAACACTAAACTTTCTAAAGAAATATGTTAAGATTTATTCCTTCAGAAACTTAAAAAAATGTCTTTGATGTCCTGGCTCTGTTCTGGCTACTGTCTCGTAATTTTAAATTTTAGTTACATTTTTGATTATTTTAGCTTTTTGCCACTCTTCTGTTTGTTTTAGCTTTAAGCTACTGTTCTGGCACTGTTAGCTTTTAGCAGATTTATTTATTTTTTGTTAATTTAAACAGTTATTTTGCTACTTTTGGCTTTGAACAACATTTTTGGTGTTTTAAGCTTTATGCTCCTTTTTGCTAATTGTAACCTTTTGCTATTGTTACTTTGGCTTGTTTTATTATTGTTTAAGCTCGTCTTTTTTGTTCAGTTTTAGCATCTTCAACTTATTTCAGCAGTGCGATGTAATGTGTAATGACAGTGATAGTGTGCAGTGGAGAGCATCCTGTGCTCCAGCATCAATGTGGCATGGAGGCTGCACAGCTGCAGAAAGAAAAGCTCTGCAGAGAGTGGTGAAGGCTGCACAGAAGATGTTGGAGGCCGAGTTATACTCGCGCTTTGGTCCGCTGGCTGGAGTGCGCGGACTGAGCCGTGCGGCTTCATGCGTTTACAGTGTCGCCGCTGTGTTTATAGTTTGTTTCACAGTTTCAGTCATCACCAAAAGGAGTGAGTAATTTCAAGTTTTTTTTTTTGTTGTTTTTTTGTTGTTTTTTTCCCTAGACTTTCAATAATTTTTTTTTTTTTTGGACTTGCATCTGACTGCTGATATTGTTTTAAAGGGAAAATTGTGAAAAGACTCTTAGTTGACTTTGGAGAGATACTTTTTTTTTTAACTCTCCAACCTCCATTTTGTTTTCAGCTGGAGGTCTCCCTCCAGTTCTTTTGTGTTAATGATAATGCTATCAGTTGTGACTCTCACCCTGGCCATAATGTCTGCAGGACTCAATTTGGAAAACAATACTGGTACTCAAACTGAAATGTTCTCCCCCCCACTGACCTCACATGATTCAGGTACAATGTCCTGGAAGACCATGGATCGCACAAACTGGTTCTTCCTGTCTTTTCTCCCCAAAACAACAACCCCCACTGATTTAAGAGCCTGGTGTGTCCTTGTAATAAAAAACTACTTCGCCCTCACTGAAACTGAACCCCATGATGATGGACGACGGAGAACTGTCACTGCTGGAACACCTACTACTTTCAAATGGAAAACTTTACTTGTTCTGTTACTTCTTATCTCTGGAATCGAACAAAATCCTGGACCCCAGCTGTTAAATGACATTTGTACACCACTTGAATTTAAAAACCGGTCTGGTCTGGGCTTTATACACTTAAATGTCAGAAGTCTTATATCTAAACTAGATGCAGTAAAAATCTGGGTTCAGTCCACTGAAGCAGACATAATAGTCTTATCCGAAACATGGCTCAGCAAAGCTATCCCTGACAAACAAATTTCTATTCCTGGTTATATTGTTTTTAGATGTGATCGCCCCAGAAGAGGTGGTGGAGTGGCTATTTATATCAAGAACAAATTCACAGCAAACCTTCTGTCTTCGTGCTCAATTAGCAAACAACTTGAGCTACTGGCACTAACCCTTGACTTCCCTGACGGTCAATCAATCACTGTGGTGGGTTGTTACAGGCCCCCCTCAGCCGCCAGTGAAGCCCTCACTTCCCTGAGAAATTTTCTGATGGGGCTAAACGCCAAGGAGCTACTACTAATTGGTGATCTAAACCTGGACTGGTTGACCTCTACTTCTGACAATCTTAAATCCATCTGTGACTCATTTAATTTAACTCAACTAATTCAAACGTCAACACGCCCAAATAACAAAACCCCTGAAAAATCCACCTTACTGGACCTTATCCTAACTAACATGCCTCACAAGTACGCAAATCCATGTGTGTTCGCTAATGACCTCAGTGATCACTGCACCATTGGAGCCGTAAGAAATGGGAAGTTACCAAAATTAACACCCACCATCATCTTCAAAAGGGATTTAAAACATTTTTGTGAGCAGGCCTTTCTTCATGACTTAGCCACTTTCAACTGGAGTAGAATTTCATTGATAGATGATGTAGAACTTGCACTGGCTTACTTTTATGAGGGTTTTCAAAACATAATCAACACACATGCTCCATACCGTAAATACAGAATAAAGGGACGTAAAAATCCTTGGTTTTCCCCGGAGATAGGAAATCTGCTCAAAGAAAGGGATGCTGCCTGGGCTAAGGCCAGGAAATCAAAAAACGATCATGACTGGCTCAGTTTCCGGCAGCTTAGGAACAAATGCACAACCCTAATTAGAAATGCAAAATCAAATTACTACCTGGACGAATCCACCAAAAATCTAAATGATCCAAAAAGGTTTTGGCAAACAGTAAAATCAAATTCTGGTCAGACAACATCCTCTGATTTACCCAGCTCCATCATGACCAGCACAGGTATTCTGTCAGACAAATTGTCAATTCTGAACTGTTTTAATGAACACTTTATATCCTCTGGCTCCCTGTTTGAATCTACACATCCTGAAATGTTATCTGCTGACCAAACTGATGCAAATCCACCCCCAGCTCCACATGTGCTGGACAAACAGGTCACAAATCGCTTTGACTTCGAATCAGTATCTCCCGCTGAAGTTCTAAATGCTCTAAAAACTCTCGACACACGCAAAGCAGCAGGACCTGACAACATAGAACCACTTTTCCTAAAACTAGCTGCAGATTTCATTGCTGAACCTCTTTCCCATATTTTCAATCTCAGTCTCAACACAAATAAAATACCCAAAATCTGGAAATCAGCTTTTGTTCTCCCTCTGCTAAAAGGGGGTGAACCAACAAATGTCAACAACTACAGACCAATTTCAAAATTATGCATTCTTGCCAAACTGTTCGAAAGACTTGTCTGTGATCAGCTAACTGATTTCCTACAATCAAACCATATTCTATCACAATTCCAGTCAGGATTCAGAAAACAACACAGCACCGTCACTACAGTTCTCAAAGTATTAAATGACATCATACATGCCCTGGACTGCAAACAATACTGTGTTGCCCTATTCATAGACCTGTCCAAGGCATTTGATACAGTTGATCACAGACTATTGACAAACATCTTGGAACACTCTGGTCTATCAAAACTTGCAGTCTCCTGGTTCACCAACTACCTAACTGACAGAACGCAGTCTGTTCATGTAGCTGGATCCTCCTCTACATTCTTAGATGTTGTGAAAGGGGTGCCACAGGGTTCTGTCTTGGGTCCCATTCTTTTCTCCCTATACATCAACGATCTTTGCAGTGATCTGTCAAATGCTTCCCACCATTATTACGCAGATGACACCATCATCTATTGCTGTTCTTCCTCCCTCAGCCAAGCTTTCACCTCTCTTCAGGATGCTTTTAATATTATTCAGTCACGGCTGCAAAAACTTAGACTGGTCCTAAATGCCGACAAAAGCAAGTTCATGGTTCTTGCCAACAGAAAGCTGCAACCAGAGAACCCACCTCAAATTGGAACCCAAGAGGGAAAACAAATAGAAATGGTCTCCACCTACAAATATCTAGGTTTCAACATTGACACTGAACTGTCTTTTAAAACCCACATCTCCAAAATGGCCACTAAACTCAAACTGAAGCTAGGTTTCTTCTTCAGAAACAAATCCTGCTTCTCATGCAAAGCCAGGAGAACATTAGTAGCTGCAACATTCATGCCAATACTAGATTATGGTGACGTGCTGTACATGAGTGCTGCATCAAAATACCTACAGTCCTTAGACTCCATTTACCACGGTGCCCTTCGGTTCATTACTGACTCCAGTTATCGCACTCATCACTGTGAGCTTTACGTAAAATCTGGCTGGTCATCTCTCAGCACTCGCAGATACACTCACTGGATATCCTTCATCTACAAGACCCTCCTAAACCTAGTCCCGTCATACCTCACCTCCTTAATACAAACATCACACAGTCATTACTCCCTGCGCTCTAACGATTTAGTCCTCCTGTCAGTTCCTCCTGTCAGAACTGAACTAGGAAAAAGAGCATTCAGCTTCGCCGTCCCCTCAGCCTGGAACAACTTACAGAAAGATCTGAAACTATCAACATTCATCTCTCCTGGATCCTTTATGTCAACCGTAGTAGAAAATGTCATCAAGAAACTTGACCATTGCAGATGTTTCTAACCACTACTTATCCAATATACATGTCATTGTTGTTTTTTTTGTCTGCTTGTTTTGTATATAATGTATATAGAAATCTGTCATATCCTGTTGGTTTTGAACTGTCAACATCTGTTTACTGTGATTGTAGTTTTCTTTATTTTCTTTTTGATAAGTGCAAATGCCTATTGCCAATGTGACGTGTGCTGCTGACCACTTGACCAGGTCACCCTTGTAAAAGAGATCTCGATCTCAATGGGCTCTACCTGGTTAAATAAAGGTGATTGATTGATTGATAGTTGACGCACGGCGGCGCATGGCAAAGTGCTGTTCTTTTATGGACCAGCAGGTGGCAGTACCCTCTAAAACCTGTGCATATGTTGCAAGAAAGGGTGTAGAAGAAGAAATCTACCGTAGAAGAAGAACTGTTTGACGTCACACAACAACAAAAAATGGCTTTCCGCTCGCGTGCTGAACTGTTGTCTTTATTAGAGGAGCAAATCATAATAGAACAACAGTTATTGTGTCTTGCGGTTTTAATGCATGGAGTCAGCGGAGGAGGAAGCGATCACTTGACTTTTGGCAAAAAAACAAAAGAAAAGTCCAGATCAGGGATGAAGAAGGGGAATTTAATACATTTGTGTCACATACAAAACATTCCCCCATGCGTCGCGACGCCGTCTCCACGACCATAGCGGCGCAGACAGCTGCAGGCTCTGGCGTGAAGAGCGTGAAGGCTGTCGGGTGAGATCCGCACCCGACCTGTCAATCAATTCAGTAGCGCCCACGGCGCGCGCACTAGCCTTGCAGAGTTTCAAAAATTCAGAGGTGCACGACACGCGCCAAAACGACGCGCGGGGTCTACGCGCAGGGGCGGGACACATAAGTGGATCTGCAGTGGAAGTGGTCTCCAGCTACAAATACTTGGGTGTACACTTGAATGATAACCTCAGCTGGAGCAACAACACCACCAGCCTGATCAAGAAAGGTCATCAGAGACTCTACTTCCTCAGACGGCTGAGACGAGCCGGTCTGAGAAGCCCAGTCCTCACCTCGTTCTACAGGTGTGCAGTGGAGAGCGTCCTGTGCTCCAGCATCAACGTGTGGCATGGAGGCTGCACAGTTGCAGAGAGAAAAGCTCTGCAGAGAGTGGTGAAGGCTGCACAGAAGTCTGTGGGAGTCAGTCTCCCCACCATCACAGACATTTACACCTCCAGATGCAGAAAAAGAGCCACCTGCATCATGAAAGACCTCACTCACCCAGCACACTCACTCTTTGCACCACTCCCCTCGGGACGGAGGTTGAGGAGCATCAAATGTAGAACCACTAGACTGAGAAACAGCTTCTACCCTGAGGCTGTCAGACTCATGAATAAATAAATAATAAGAATAAACACTGCAAAATGTCACATCATACTGATACTGTACTGATCTGTTTCTTGTTGCTGCGTTCATCTGTGACCATCTGCTCATGTTCGTGCTGCTGTTTATAATGATGTTTTTCTACTACATTAGGGCTTAGTGTATTACTAGCTGATGTGATGTCTCTCTTAGTTAATCCTAGATGTTATTATTGTATTTCTCTTGCATTTGTTGTTGGATGTAACTGGGACCCTGTGTACATAATCTCGTTTTCAACACATGTACTACATGCGGTGCAAATGACAATAAATTCTCTCTGACTCTGACTCTGACTCTGAAGGATTCATTCGTGCCTCGGGCTCTCAGACTTATTGCTTATCGAGCTCAACCGCAAGCTGGACACGATTTCTGAGAATTGTAGGCCACTTGCGACTCCTGGAACTAACCAGCATGAAGAATTCAATCTTGGAGAATGCCAACTAGAGCACGGACCAGGCGGAATGTCCATTAATCTGGCTGTTTGGATTAGCCATTGAGTGTACCAGCAGAACTTGAAGGTCTGGCGGCCCAAACAATTGTTTATCTGAATTTGACCTCCCCGCTGGCCTTGGACAAGCCAACTTATCTCAAACAGTTTCTGGAGGATACATAAACTAAAAGCTTCTGCCTGCCCCCCTATCCCGAGGACATCTGTAGCCTTATCAGAACCATGATGCTGATAGCGTAACATCTTATCAGAACTTTCTGGAGCGTTTATGGATAACTCACCGGCTTTGTCAACCTCTATGAATAAATGTATTATGATGTCATTGTATGTTGCCATTTTATGTTGAGAGGTCTTTATTTTTGCATCTTTTATGCTGTTTCCAGCCAGGACATGGTGAAACAAGACTTTTTTTGCTTCCTCCACCCTCGTTTTCTCCTTTTCTCATCTGCCTGTATGTTGTATGCAACAGGTCTCTCTTGTAAATGAGTCTTTGAGGCTCAATGGGAACTAACCTGTATAAATAAAGGTCTAATAATAATAATAATAATAAAAATATTACAGCCTGATCCTTGCAGTTTGTAGACAGTTCTACGTCATATAGCTCCGCCCTTTAGCTCCGCCTCTTGGATATCTCCCCCGCGACAGCGTCATACTGAATAACCTTTTAGTCCACGCCCACCTACAGTGTGGGCCCGCCCCGTGTGTATTTAACTCCACCACACGGAAGGTACTGCCTCTTCTTATCATTCACCGTGATACTGAAGACCTGTCTACATCTACAACAATGGAAAAAGTGTGCAGGCGGTGCTGCGGGGAAACCCTGCAGGACTTTGACCAGCACCTCCTGTGCGTGCACTGCCTGGGGCCTCGTCATGCGGAGCTGGACTACCCCTGCCGCATCTGTGCTAAATTGCCCGCCGGCGAGCGGGAGCGCCGGGCCGCCCTGCTCGGGCTAGCCAAAAAAGGCGTGCGTCCCCGGAAGGACGAGTCTACGGGGAGGGAGCGAGAGGCTGCCCTGCTCGAGCTAGCCAAAAAATGCACGCGGTCACGGAGGGGCGAGTCTCCGGAGGCCCAGGCTACACAACCGGACGAGTCGGACTGGTCATCCGACAGAGAGGACAGCAGCGAGGTGAGCACAGTCCACTCCCCCCTCGGCAGCGTGGAGACTCTGGACGAGGAAGGCATGGGCTCGGAGCCTCCCTCCACGCCGAGGCCTGGGGCCACTCCGCTTCCCACCCTGGGGGCGCTGCTGCACGAACTGCCGGCCATCATCAAAGAGGCTGCGGAAACTAAAGGTCTGCCCGTCCCAGTGCCACCGCCACCGAAGTCTGACGACATGCAGGGAAGGTTTGGCGCCGCTTCGACTCGACGCATAGACCCAATATGGCCACGCTTCCCGGCCGCCTTGACGTACTGGACAGAGGGCACAGCAAACCCTGCAAAGATGAAGGCCCCCCTGTCGGAGTTCGCGCCCATCACGAGGGTGGAGGGGTTCACCGAGTGGGGATTCCCGTCGGTGCCCCCCCCTGGAGCAAGGCCTGGCAGAGGTTTTCGGGGCGAAGACGGCGAGGCTGGACCAGAAGCCGGTCCCGCCAGGTAAGCTGGACCAGACAGTTCTGCAACTAGCTAACAGAGTGTTCCAGAGCTCCGTGCAGGACGGCAGCAGCAGACAACCACGTGGCGCTGCTGGCTTTCCACATGTCCAAACAGCTGGAAAAAGCTGAGTTGCCGGAGCCACTGAAGAGCTCGCTCTGCACGGCGGCAAACGTGATTCTAAACCTGTGCGCCGTCTCCACCACCTGCCTGTCCCGCTCTACAGGGTGGCTAACCATGATCCACTGCGCCACCTGGCTACGTCATGCGCCGAATCTGCCGGAGCCCCTAAAGGAGCTGCTCCAAGGGGCGTTCTCGTCGGAGAACTTGTTCGGGGCGAGTCTGAAGGACTTGCGGGACAAGTCCAAGATGTCGGAGGAGATGTCTGAGACGGTGAGGAGCCTGATGTCATCTCAGCAGCCCCCACGCCACTTCGAGAGCTGGAAGGACCGTCGCCAGCAGAGGGAACAGTTCAGACAGTCCACGGCTGCAGCTGCCTCCCACCGTGCAGCCCCCCCGACCCCCCCTCCACACAAGGAGCAGCGGTACCAGTACCGCAAGCCGCCTGCCGCTCAGCGGTTCCAGAGGGGCGGCCGCCATCAGGGGCAGAACTGGTCGGGGCAGAAACAGCAGCAGCAGTACCAGCAGCAGTACCAGCAGCCACGCAAGCGTGAGCAGCAGAGGAAATGACTGGCTGCGGGGAGTGTGCATGAAAGAAGTTCTGTGTCTGATTTGTATTCAATAAATCAAGAGAGTGAACAGAATGTGTTTCCTCATGTGTCGAGCTCATCCGTGGGGTCATGTCGCCCTCTAGCGGCTCATGTATGCACACTTCCCACCACTGGTAAAAAGCTGGTCTCCAATAAACAGCTTTCTTCAAAACAAAGAATGTCTAAAAAGGTAATCAGTCATTCTGGTTCAAAACAAGAGATGTGTCGAGCTGCGCGGGTGGAGCGGGGAAAAACCACTAGCCCCCCGCTTAGAGCAAATAAATTACCCACTAGGTCAGCCCACGAGCTGTACAGCGAGGGTCAAAACATCTCAGCTAAGCTTCATGTGTGTCGTGCTGCACGAGGTGAGCAGGGCAGAGTCCCCAGCCCCTCGCTGAAACCAAATAAAT
>JBBPBX010040965.1:0-25302 GCA_038048925.1 Garcialebias charrua
CTGTGTCGGCCATCACATGAAGCCTTCAGTCTGGTCCAGAAAGTTGAAAGGCTTTTCAGAACAAGGACCAGTCAATCCTTCATGGAGCCCCCCAACACCATGGATACTCTATGAAGAGAAGCAAGTGTATTAGAAAGCATTCTTCCTTCATGTCATGATGTGCAAAGAAAAATAACCAGCAGGTTCATCAGACAGAGACTAAGAATAGCAGCAAAACATATCTTAAATTAAATAAAAATAATTCTGTGCAATGCTGGGCATCTTTGACAAAGGATCTATAATTTGAACTAGATTAAACCACATCAATCTCTCAGAAAAAAAGGCTAAGTATTTTCTGGAATTATCATAAAAAATAAAAATATAAACTTTGAAACAAACGATGAATTAGACAGAAACAGACCCAGTTAAACCATCATGATGGAAGAGCTAGCAATTTAACATGTTTAATTAACAAAAAACTGGCGACATGAAATATTACTGTTGATAAATTGTGGTCAGAACAGTCAGCTAACGCCTCAAAGGGGCAAAAAAATGCTGTATTTTCATCAACTTACCCGAGAAAACACGGAGAATGTACTGCGTTCAATGGTAGAACCGCTGCTGTTTGTGACTTTCAGTAGCTCCTTGACCCCACGTGACTTCGCATTCCATTCTTTCAGTCAGTGGGAGTGTCGCAACTGCTCTGGCTGGCTGCTGCTGGAGGGGGAGGAGGAGGGGGAGGCTGGAGGACAGAACGGCAGCTTTTACGCAGAGAGAGAGAGCAGTCTTATGCCTCCTACCCACTGCACAACTCGAAACGCGCCTGCCGCCCCCTTTTGGCCACTGGTCACGGTCCCACTGAACCACTGAACACCGTCTGATGACGTACACTAGGGGGTAGCAGAGGGAGGGGTCTCTGGCTTGTTTTCCGGGTTCAGTTGTTGTTTTAACTGCACCTCCGACGGTCTTCGATGAGATTAAAACTTTTTTTTATGTTTGGGGTGATCTACACTGGAGAGGACAGCAGCCTGTCAGCAGCAACTGTAAAAATGCCACGTTTCTTACCGGAGTTTGGGTCCAATTCCTGGAGGCTCGATCCGGTGAGTTTAAAAAGTCCGAAAAAAGTCCCGTTGTGGTTGTGTAATCAGATAGCGAGGCTCTCCCGACTGTTTGCCGGATGCGTCGAGCCGCCAGAGATCAACATTTGGGACGTCTGCGGCTCGACGGCGACGCGCGCGTGCGTGTACAGGCTGCCCCCGCGCCGCTTCGATCACTTGAATCGCGCCGCTTCCTTGTTCGCCGTGACTCCACGCGTCTCCTCCATAGACTTTGAATGTAAACCGGTGTTATCCGGCCGCTTCGGCTGCTCGACAAAGGGGGCAGTGGGTACGAGGCATCACTGAAACGGCTCCGCGCGCACCTCCAGTTAATCCGGGAGCTTGAAATGTCATTTTATTGGGGGGGTTATATTGACTGGATCAAATTATTGGAGGGGTTATAACCCCCCCATCCCCCGTGTAAATTACGCCTATGTCTCAGAGCAGCTCAGTAAAGAGGTGATACAGAAAGAAAAAAACATTACATTTTAAAATGCAGTATTGAAAAAGCACCTATACAGTATACCTGACCTGACATAACCTGCTTAGATGTATCTACCTGGATTACTGAGCATGAATCTGGATCTATTTACCTGTTTTTACCATTTTGATTTGAAGGATATAAAAACATGGTTGTTGAGGAATTATCCTAAAGCTCAAATTTTAGTGAATTAAAGTTTGAACAAGCAGTTGCTATGCTTGTGTTTTTCAGATTATGTATTTGGAAGTCTATACCAGTTTTAATTAAGGTATACAGTGAATCTGTTTTGTAAAATGACATAAATAAACCCACATAAAGATAAATTTAATCCAAACAACTAATCAGAAAAAGTAAATACAGGGAACCCCCGACCTACGAACGAGTTTGGGACCTAAGAACCGTTCGCAGCTCGATCCGTTCGTAGGTAGGGGGTGAAAATTATATTTAAAAAAAAAATTATTCATTCATTCATTCATTCAACCTTTATTTATCATGCTAACGGAGCGCGCGCACACATTTAAGCATGTAAAGTAGTGTACTGTAATGTTAAACATTGCTATTCACATTTACAGAATAAATAAAAATATATTTTCTTACTTTGAGATGGTCAAAGCCGACATAGGTTGCCATGCGTTGATTGTTTTCGGGCCAAGCAGCGCGGGGGCCGGCAAGCCACCGCAGCTGCTCCAGACCTGTGTTAGCTAGCTGGCTAGCTTCTGCTAGCCAAGCCATGAGCTAGTGTTGGAGCGGCGGCGCGATCAATCTGCAGCTGCTGCTCCAGCCGCTGCTCCAGCCTGAGACGTCCACAGAGCTATTCCAGCTAGTAATTAATCCATATGATGCGATCCTGGTCACCAGTGTTCAAAAGGCCGGCTCCCGTGTTAGCTCCAGTGTTAGCTCTGGAGCTAGCCAGGCCGGAGGTGTAGCCAGGCCGGCCGGAGGTGTTCGCACGGCGGCCTGGCACGATCGGCGATAAATCCGCTGCTGCCTTGAGACATCCACAAAGTTCACAGAGACGTTTCCAGCTAGTAATTAATCCATATGAAGCCATCCTGGTCACCAGTCTTCGTCCGGCTCTCGGCAGCTAACCTAAGATGGCGTCCGGTGTTCTACATTAATTTGTGACCGGAGACCCCAGTGACTGAACCTAAAATAGCGTCCGGTGTTCTACATTAATTTGTGACCGTGTAAACTGAAGACCTACTTCCTGTTGCCCAAGATTGCTCAAAAATTGCTCAAAAATGATCAGAAATGATCTTTTTTATCATAATTATTATTTATAAAGCCTTTAAAACAACCAGAGCTGCAACAAAGTGATGTACACATGAAATTAAGAACATTTAAACACAAAAAAAAAAAAAAAAATATATTTTTTTTTTTTTTTTTAAATTCATATTTTTATTAAATATGATATGTTCGTAGGTCCCGTGGTTCGCAGGTCGATGGGGTCGTAGGTCGGGGGTTACCTGTACTATATACTACATCCAACAATGTTCAGTCAGGTCATCTGGACGATTTATTTTTTGTGCTGAAACGTTTCGTCTGTCATCCAATGGACTTCTTTGGTCTGAAGAACCACCAAACAAAACTGATTCTCCACCAACCCTAACCCTAACCCTAAGCCTAACCCTACTCCAAAATGGAAGGAAAAAAAAAAAACACTTGTTAGGTGGTTCCTCAGGCCGAAAAAATCCATTGGATGATGGACAAAACGTGTCGACACAAAAATAAACCATCCAGATGACCTGATTGAACATTGTTGGATTTTATACCTGGATTATGGAGCATGAAGTTTGGTATATACTACATCGTTAAGCTGACCAGGCAGCTATCATAAAGCATTATGGCATCACAGAGGCCAGTCCTTTTTTTTTTTTTTAAACCAACACAAGCACTGAATTTCACTTAAAGCTGCAGTGAAGAGTTGAAAACCCTGAAATTGAAACAGCCACCCAGAGAACTGGACAACCCACCACGCCTGCTGATTAACTGCAGACAGTGACGGAGTCTTTCTGCTTTCCATCCATCTTCATTGGGACAAGCTGCTCTCTGAAGCTGCCATCATTAGCTGCTGTCTATCTGCAGTAATTTTTTTTACTGCACAAACAAGTGATTGAAAATCAAGGACAAATTTTCTCTCTGGGGACAAACACAAGCTTGTCACATTATTAAAACTACAAATAAGATGACAGAGGAAATACTGTTGCTGTGGGCAAAAACAAAGAGAGTTAAGCAAAATAAGTGATAAATAAGAATGAAAAAAATAACTTTCGCAAAGAAGCTTCATATTGGGGTTTTGCGACATGACGGCGCTGCTTTATGTTTGACGCACGCGCGGGTTTGCGACACATGCTTTACGTTGTTAGACTCGAGAGCAATGGAGACGCAGGGGCATGAAGCCGGTGTCACAACAAGGAGAAACAGCTGCACAGGCAGCCCAAGAAGAAGAACTTTTACCAAAAAGAGGGGGAACGTCTGTTATTTGGGTACATTTTGGATTCAAGAAGTCTGACACGGAGCAGAAAACGGTAATCTGCAAACTTTGTCACAACGCCGTTCCCTCGCCCGACGCCAACACAACCAACACAACCAAACCACAACACAAACCAAATACTAAATTAATTGTGGTATATCGTTATATATATCGTTATTGCGATATGAAAAAGTCCATATCGTGATATACGATTTTTTTCCATATCGCCCTGCACTACTGTAACTAGTTTTTTTTCTCTAGGCAAACCATAAAGAAATTTAATCTCTTACCTTTTAAAGATGGAGGCTCTGTAAGACCACAGAACATCCTTTAGAACCTCAACTCCATTCTGTCCTCTACTTCTCTACATCACCTCAGACCCACCACACATTCTCTTTTTCTTCTATTCTTTGTTTTTTGCTTTCATCATGGAGGCCTTTACGGGTGTCACAATAGTAACACCAGTAAAATCATTAAAGACATTTAGCAAAAGATAATTTTTTTAAATCTAAACCTCTCACTTCTTACACAAATGGTATAAAAATATCTAGTTTCTATGATCGGTCTTGCAGAAACACAGATATGCTTTCAGACGCAGACAACCACGTGAAGCTTGTGGTTTGCCTCAGAATTATTGTGGTTGGCGTCTAACCGGGTGTGTGTGTAGGTGATCATTAGCGCACACACACACACACGTGCGCACACACACAGTGTTAACCGTCCTGCAGACATACTCAGTGCATTCATATGCATTGAAGTAATCTGGTTATTCAGAGAAACCAGGTTCTTTAGGTAACTGGAGAACTCTTAATAGTTCTTCCAGAGAATGAACAAACCACAGCTTTCAGCAAGCAGAGCTCCACAGACGGTCCAAATAAGTTCAAAACCGCTCTGATATTTATGGTGGGATTCTATGGTTCATCTCAAAACACAAACGTCCATCAGGCAAGACACTGTACAGGATATTTAGTTTGCAGCACTAAAACATTTTATTATAGATTTTGTTTCCGGGTTAATAAGAGTGCTTGAAAAGTGCTGCACGTTAAAATTTAAATTGGGTTAAAAGAGCACTGTATTCAGTTTCACAGACAAATTATCTCACCATCAAGTTTCAAATCAAGCTCTCAATTCCATCCATAAGAAAACAAAAGTTCATGCACGATTATCCAGGTAAAATAAATCCAACAAAGTTAAGTCAGGTCCTCTGACCAGTTTATTTTTGTTGAAACGTTTCGTCTTTCATCCAAAAGACTTCATCAGTCCGAGGAGCCACAACAAACTTAGTTTTATAAACAGCACCTTCACATAGTGGGTCAACCAGTTTGATGGTGCTCAGATTGTTTCTGGAGTCTGCCCTCTTCCCCGTCGACTAGTCTGATGCCGGTTACCCACTGCACAACTCGAAACGCGCCTGCCGTCCCCTTTTGGCCGCTGGTCACGGTCCCACTGAACCACTGAACACCGTCTGATGACGTACACTAGGGGGCAGCAGAGGGAGGGGTCTCTGGCTTGTTTTCCGGGTTCAGTTGTTGTTTTAACTGCACCTCCGACGGTCTTCGATGAGATTAAAACTTTTTTTTATGTTTGGGGTGATCTACACTGGAGAGGACAGCAGCCTGTCAGCAGCAACTGTAAAAATGCCACGTTTCTTACCGGAGTTTGGTTCCAATTCCTGGAGGCTGGATCCGGTGAGTTTAAAAAGTCCGAAAAAAGTCCCGTTGTGGTTGTGTAATCAGATAGCGAGGCTCTCCCGACTGTTTGCCGGATGCGTCGAGCCGCCAGAGATCAACATTTGGGACGTCGGCGGCTCGACGGCGACGCGCGCGTGCGTGTACAGGCTGCCCCCGCGCCGCTTCGATCACTTGAATCGCGCCGCTTCCTTGTTCGCCGTGACTCCACGCGTCTCCTCCATAGACTTTGAATGTAAACCGGTGTTATCCGGCCGCTTCGGCCGCTCGACAAAGGGGGCAGTGGGTACTAGGCATGTGGCAGTCATGGTCAAAGTTGTTCAAAACATCAAGCACGAGCATGAACCTTGATATTTTGAACCACTTTGGCCATGGCTGCCTCAGACGAGTCGACAGAGGAGAGGGCGGACTCCAGAAACCATCTGAGCACCATCAAACTGGTTGACCCACTATGTGAAGGTGCGGTTTATAAAACTGAGTTTGTTGTGGCTCCTCGGACTGATGAAGTCTTTTGGATGAAAGACGTAACATTTCAACAAAAAGAAACAGTCCAAAGGACCTGACTTAACTTTGTTGGATCTGTCCATTATCTTTACTCGCTTCTTCTTTTTCAGGTCACAAGGGGCGCTGGTGCCCATGTCCAGCTGTCACTGTGCGAGAGGCGGGGGACACCCTGGACAGGTCTCCAGTCCATCACAGGGACACATAGAGACGAACGAGACAAACAACCATTCACTCTCTCACTCTCATAGGGACAGTTTAGAGTTACCAATCAGCCTAACAGGGTAAATGGTAAATGGACTGTTCTTATATAGCACCTTTGTATCTTATCGAGATACTCAAAGCTCTTTACAACAAAATATGTACTCTTCTTTGCCCATCCATACAGCACTCTACTAGATCTTTACAAAGAATAATCAGTGCTTCATCACATTCATACACCAATGGGACACACATGGGAGGCAATGAAGGGTCTTGCCTATAGGGACTGCTGGTGGAATCGAACTCTCCCACTGGAGGATGACTGCTCTAACCACTCAGCCACAGCTGTCCCAAACATGTTTTTGTTCTGTGGGAGGAAACCAGAGTACCCGGGGCAAACCCTCTCAGCATGGAGAGAATAGGCAAACTCCACCCAGAAATGTCTTGGCCAAGATTTGAACTGGTGACCTATTCGCTGAGAGGTGGCAGCTCTACAAACTGTGCCATCATGCTGCCCATTCTAAAGTCCTCTCATGTTATTCTTGGCTTGTCTAATGGGAATTATGTCAAAACCAAAATAGAATTTTGGTTTGCATTATATATATATATATATATTATCTATAAAGTCATTTAGATTCAACAAATAGGTGCAGTTTGTTCAATTATACATGATGCAGCGCAGAGAAGATTCTACTGCAGCTCTTTTCCTCTCTGAACTGCCAGCTCTGATAGCATCATGTTGCTCGTTTAATGACCGACTTGTGGCCGTAAGTCGGTGCAGCAACGATGGAAGACAAAAGAGGCAGAACATAAAGGAGCATTAGGATTTTACACATAGAACTCATTAAATTCCATATATCTGGGGCTTTTATTTTCGTACAATCTGTGAGAGTTCTGTCAAGATGCTGGTGAAGATTCTCAGTCGTCCAGGACATGATAAAATCAAAAAAGGCGTTCAATACAGAACAACTGGACTTTATTTGTAACAAACAAGACGTTTCACTTCTCATCCGAGAAGCTTTATCAATTGGGTTTGCAGACAGAAGGAAGAATTTCAGAAGGATTTTCAACAAACACAACATCCCAGTTCATTTCAAACCCAGCAGGACTCTCAGACAGAGGCTGGTCCACCCTAAGGACAAAACACCTACACACAAACAGAGTGGTGTAGTGTATGCAGTCCAGTGCAGCGAGGACTGTCCAGACTTATACATTGGAGAAACTAAACAGCCCATCCACAGAAGAATGTCTCAACATAGAGCCTCCTCCTCTGGACAAAACTCAGCTGTTCACCTCCACCTCACAGACAAGGGACACTCTTTTGAGGACCAAAATGTACATATTTTGGACCGAGAACACAGGTGGTTTGAGAGAGGTGTTAAAGAGGCGATTTATGTAAAAAGAGAGAAACCATCTTTAAACAGAGGAGGAGGTCTAAGATTTGAACTCTCTAAAACTTATGGTCCGGCCCTGGGTTTGGTTCCCAGGCGTCTCACACCTGATGAGAACAGAGGAGCTTTGTTTGTGAATTAGAACAACAAAGACTTTGACAGGTCCCTGCTATCAATGGGTGAAGTGTGACTTGTCATTTCACATACAGTAGGATGTGTGTGTGTGTTCTGTAAGCTCTGTTTTCACACTCTGAACTTTGAATGGGTCACAGGTACGTGTTATCCCAAGTATGTGGGGGGTGTTAGTTTCCAATTTAAATATGTTGGTGCGTGTCAATGGCTTGTCCTGTTATAACTGCTTCCCTTGACTGTCTGCAAACCCAATTGATAAAGCTTCTCGGATGAGAAGTGAAACGTCTTGTTTGTTACAAATAAAGTCCAGTTGTTCTGTATTGAACGCCTTTTTTGATTTCTGTCAAGATGATTCCATTAGTAGCAGAACTGAGCGTTTTTGATTACTCAGAGAAAAGGGTATCTTATGGGTGAAAACCCCCAACAAAACAAAATGTGTATCAAAGAAAAGCAATAGGTTTATAGATCTGACGATATCTTGTTTAGTATCGTAGCAATCTGCAATAGAGAACTGAGTAGACTGACCTGGATAAGAGGAGTGTTTGTGCTTAACAACTTGAACAAAGATCCTCGTTAGGAACAGACTTCACACTGAGCTGTCTCCTCACACCTCACACTCACTTCCTTTCACTGTCTCCCTCTCTCTCTCGCCATCTCTTTCTGGTTATCACATATCTTACTCATCAGTAACATCTCAGTGTGGGTGAATCACTAACTTTTTGCACAGTTTGTCAGGAGTTGATCTGTCACTGTTTTCAAAGAACGAGTGTTCTGATTTCACTTTCTACAAAGTACTAACTCATCCATTATCTACTTCAGAGCACAACGGACCCCAACTAAAAAGTTTATTGTCAATAGAACATGGGATTTAAGTAAAAGTAGACAAATTGATGGGTCATTTCATGTATTTGTTGCAAATAGTATTTGATAATACTGAAAAAGTTGTTGATTAGACGTCCATGTTGTTGTTTATATCTGATGCTGAACAATATTTAGCATCAGACCTAGTGCTGTGTGATATGACGATATATATCGTGGGGACGATAGAAACGTGTCTATCGTGCTACTTTCCTTCTATCGTCTCTATCGTGATAAATAAGAATAAAAAATAACTGTCGCAAAGAAGCTTCATATTGTGCTTTTGCGAGATGACGGCGCTGCTTTATGTTTGATGCACGCGCGGTTTGCGACACATGCTTTACGTTGTTAAACTCGAGAGCGATGGAGACGCAGGGGCATGAAGCCGGTGTCACAACAAGGAGAAACAGCTGCATAGGCAGCCCAAGAAGAATAACTTTTACCAAAAAGAGGGGGAAGCTCACCTTGTTAGCTTCCATTATTTCGCTCCGCTGAAACTCGGAGACAAAATGGGTCCAGAGGACACGAACCCAGAGTCCAACCGAGTCCGAACTCGGGTCCAGTTAACCAATACAAAACAGACCAGAGACACAACAGAACCGGAATCAAACGCAACGTTTTCTCTTTTCTGTTTCTTGTCTTGTTTACTCCAGATTCCAGAGCGGATTTCTTCTTCGTGGGTTTTATTAGCAGCCGTTGTTTTACCGCCACCTGCAGGGAAAAATTTGGACCAAAGTAGAAACTCCTTTTCTACTTTGGTCCAAATTTCCTTGTTCTTTTTGTTCACATTCTTATATTTGCTTGCTTTGCATGGAAATTGCAAGGTCCCCTTTAGAAGAACCACTTTCGCACAAGGTTCTCTGTCGGTGAGAGGATCTACAGTTTGGAACTCTCTTCCTGCTACTATAAAATCCACAACCAGTTTCAATATGTTTAAAAAGCAAACAAAACTCTGGTTATGTCAAAAACAGAAATGTACCCATTTTTGACATGTTACATTTCTCTGTTTTGTATCCCGTATGTTGTGCTATTTTTAAGGACTACCGGTACCACTTCAATTTTTAGATTTATTTTATTTGTTTATTCTTGTTTTTTTTTTTGTTTTTTATTATTCATGTATATATTTTTTCTTCTTAAAAGCCCATCTAGGGACAAGTGCTGCAAATTAGCTGTTGCTATTGCACTATGATGCAAACATGGGACTGCTGTTTTACTCAGTTTGTCTATGTCGATGTGTGTCTGTCCCTATCAAATAAATCAAATCAAATCAAATCAAATTGTAACTGTATCTGTAGTAAAATAATAAAAAAATAATAATAAAAAAAACTTTGGTCCAAATTTTTCCTGTACACACACACATTGTGTTGTATATATCGTGATATACTGTACTGTATATCGTTATCATGATATAAAAAAGTCCATATCGTGATATATGATTTTTTCCATATCGCCCAGCACTAATCAGACCTTCTTCTTCTACCTTCAGACATATCATCCTGACACCCTTTTCACATCTACTACATTATTTGCCAACTCCTTTAGGACAACCCCTACTCCATGTCTCTTTCCATCCACACCATGGTAAAACAGTTTAAACCCTGTTCCAATGCTGCAAGACTTGTTGCCCTTCCACTTGGTCTCTTGGACACAATAAACATCTACCTTCCTTCTCTGCATCATGTCAGCCAGCACTCTACGTTTGCCTGTCATTGCCCCCATATTTAAAGTTGCAACCCTCAGTCCTACATTCTTGATTTTCCTCTACTCTCCCTCTGTCTCCTGACACATTTCCCTCTTCATGATCTTTGATCAGGTTTCTGTGTGTGCCTATACTGGGTTCATTAAATGGTAAATGGTAAATGGACTGTACTTATACAGCACCTTTCTATCTTATCAAGACACTCAAAGTGCTTTATACTACAATATGTTTAGGTGAAGATGTAGAACAAATGTTGGAATTGATAAAGACAGAATTTGTCAAGATACAAACTTGGTTTAAAATAAATAAATTATCATTAAATCTAGAAAAAACTAATTACATGATATTCAGTAATAAAAAGAAAACTGTTGATGTTCCACTCAAAATTGAGGGTGTTGAGATTTGTAGAGTGAGTGAGGTGAAGTTTTTGGGTGTTATCATTGATGACAAACTGACATGGAAACAACACATAAATTCTGTAAGAATAAAAATAGCTAAATCGATTGCAGTACTGTACAAAGTCAGAGACCTATTGAATGATAAAGCTCTGTATTTGTTGTATAACACAATCATTGTTCCACACTTAATCTATTGTATTGATGTTTGGGGGAATGCGTGTAAAACAATCACAAAGCCTATTTTTGTATTACAGAAAAGAGCTGTAAGAATTATCACTAGAAAACATTACCGTCATCCATCAAGTACATTATTTTATCAACTGAAGTTATTGAAGTTCCATGATTTGGTAGACTATAATATTTTATCAGTTATGTATAGGGCTCAAAATAATGCATTACCTTTAAATATCCAAATGCATTTTGTTAAAAGACAAAGTTGTTATAATCTTAAGGGGACAGAGATGTTTGTAAAACCACAATTCAGAACTAGTTTGAAGGGACGTTCTACCTCAATCCAGGGAATTAGATTATGGAATGGCTTGGAGAATGTAGTTAAAAATGCCAAGTCAATGTTTACATTTAAGAAAATGATCAAAACGAATGTGTTAAAAAATATATATGAAATAGCGTAATGTGTATTGTATTAGTTAGAAAATTAGAAAGAGTTAGTCATTTTGTACTGTTGGTTGAAGATTATTATTGTTTAATCTGATTGTTGGAAAAAAGGGGCAGATATAATAAGATTTATTCTTCTTTCTGCTACCTTTCATTTTTTTATATTTTGTACATTATCATTAATGGGATTGTCTTGTATTGTTTCTTTTGTAAAAAAAATGAACAAATTTAATAAACATAAACATAAACATATGTGCCGTTATTCACCCATTCATACAGCACTCTACTGGATCTCTACAAAGCTAAATGAACAAATCATTCTAAAGAGACTAATTAGAGCTTTAGATCACATTCATACACCGATGGGACACACATCGGAGGCAATAACCGTGTTTCCATCTATTTTCATTTCGAATTTTGAACGAATTTTTGAAATTCCGCTATTATGTAAATACAAATTAATGCGGATCAGAAGTGTTTCCATCAACCTTCTTGAAGCGCATCTACCAGGCCACGCACAGCGTCATTACGTCAGGCGTCAGCGTCATTACGTCAGACGTCAGCGTTACGCATGTCTACAGTAAACAGGAAGTAGCGGTTGAAAACAGAACCCGACCACACATCTCGTCAAAATGGAGAGAATATTTCAGGTACGTGTTGCTATCGGGCAAGTTGTATTTATTCTGTCATGCCAACTAGTTTTAGCGATGTTACATGTTGTCCGGAGCGGAAACAGCTGATCAGTCACATGACGTGAATGTTCGCTACGGCAGAAATGAGTCGGCAAATCTGTTTCCATCTGTCGTTTTGCGCATCAGCTCTGTTTCGAAACCCCCAAAACCACCTCAAGCGAGCGTATCAACTTTTGAGCGAATTAGAGGAAGTTAACTCGAATTTTACAGTTTCCATTCAGCTTTTCTGATGCGATGCTTCAAAATACGCATCAAGAAACCTTGATGGAAAAACACGGCTAATGAGGGGTTCATTGTTTTGCCCGGGGACACTTGAATGTAACTGCTGGTGGATTCAAACCTCCAACTTTTGCATTGGAGGACAACTGCTCTAATCGCTCAGCCATACAGTTGTCACATGTTATTACAAAGTAATACAACAATATACAAGGACTTACTCAGGTAGCAGCATCAAGATGACAGCAGGACTCACACTACTTCCTTTATCCTTCTGTTTAAAAGTATTTACTATGCAAGCTTAAACATCTAAACATCTGAAGGTTATTAAAAATATCTTGTAAAATGACGACAACGTGGACCTGCTCCTTAAGCAGCAAATAGGTCACAGGTCAGACCAAAACCCCACAACCGTCACAGCAGTGATGCATTTACACCAAGGTTGGCATAAGACGTCATTCCAATGAACCCATTTTTAAAATACATAAAGGAAATGTATCGCAAATGTTACACAGACGTCATTACAGAACGTTTCACGAAATGAGCTTCATCACGTTTGGACTCTGTTATAAGTGTTTCTGACTATACCAACACTTATGGCAAAAGAATCAACAGTGTGATATTAAAATCCACATTTTTTCTTTCTAATGAACTTTTCATATAATGTTAAGTATGAATAAACCAACAGGTGTGTTTTCATTTAAGCCATAGTTTCCTCCTGGAAGCAGGGATGTAGGTTTTCCTATAGCATTGCTTTCTATAAAATGATTGAATTTTCCAAGATGTTTTTTTTTTTTAAATCTGTCAACTTGGATGATTCATTAAACAATTCCTTCATCCAAACCCTGGAGCCTGTTGTTCCTCTATTTATACCAGTCTCCGCAAAATCATGTTTTCAACAATATGCTCATATTTAAAAGAACAATTTGCAAAGAATTTTTTTTATTTCTGTATATATCATTGTCTAATTAATTGATGGAAAACAATACTTTTAGACCACATATGAGCAACATTTTTTATTTTTTATGATCTACAGGCAGCTGTGGTTTGCTGCACAGGTTTACTCTGATCTTCATCAACCACAAGAAATAAATTACAATTAGTCACTGCTTTAACTGTTTCTACTCAGATGTAGTGTGCATGAACAAAACACTGGCCTACAGGTCGAAAACTAATAAATCACACTAAAACCTTTAGCAGTAGAAGAACATTTGGTTCCTGGCATCATCCATTAAAAACAACTAATCTGTTGACGTTAATAAGATTTAAAGGGAGTACAATGAAATGTCACCATGTGGTGGACAACACAAAGATGCACTGATCATTATTCCATCTATGAATGGATAAGAATATTCTAAAAGTCCTGCCTTTTGTCTCTGCTCACTCCAACAACCAAGCAACAAGCACTAATCAGAATAAATCCCTTGCAACTAACATTAGATTTTAAATGGAACAAAGATTTTCAGCCACAACAACAAAAGGCCTGTACCCACACGAGCACGCCTACATAACTGCCAACTACAGCGCTGAGCGTTTTCAACTCTTCTCATTAGAGTTGTTTGGTTTGAAGTTATGCAAGTTCTCATGTTGTCATTAGGTTTCATCTTAAAAGGATACTTGGTGACGCTATCTGATGGTTCAATGACAGTGAGGTCAACGACAGTTGTCAAACGTGTTATTTATCGTCCGTCTTGCATTTTAGTTATTGTACTGTGCAAAGGTCTTGGTCCACCGTCATTCCTTTATCATTTTTTGGGGAATTGATTAATTTTTATATAAAAGGGACATACTTTTTGTAATCGTTTGTAGTGATGAGCAACATTTCTTTGGACTTTTAAAATTCATTGTCTTTCCTCTCATTTTAGCCTAACTTCTGCACTTGACCATTTTATATTATTAAACCATTTAGATCTGACTTACGAACCAATCCTGCACAAATAAAACAACTCACCAGTTCCTTCTAATGAGTCATTTTTGAAAATATGACTCATGCGTCTTTTAAGAAAAGTGCTTGTTGCTGCTAATGTGAAAATCCTGCAACCATAATTAAAAATACTCTTTTTTTATAATTACCAGTAAAATGATACCTATAAATACATTTGTGCTACCAAAGGAGCAGGAAGCTACTGTGCCTGAAATATGAACAAGTCACACAATTAGTAGCTGTTAGCTGAAAAGCATTTTAGCATGTGTCGGGATATTGTTTTGCATCGCTAGCTTGATATATTTTTCCACCCAAACCAACATAGCCAAACCTTAAATGATCTCAGAATAACTATCCATCAATTATCTTTTACCCTCTTCTTCCATTTTGGGTCACCGGTGCCCATGTCCAGCAATCAGTGTGCGAGGGGCGGGGTACAGCCTGGACGGGTCGCAAGTCCATCACAGGGCCACATAGAGACAAACAACCATTCACTCTCTCACTCACATCTAAGGACAATTTAGAGTTACCAATCAGTCTAACATGCATGTTTTTGGTCAGTGGGAGGAAACCGGAGTACACGGAGAAAACCCACGCATGCACGGAGAGAACATGCAAACTCCACCCAGAAAGGCCCCCAGACCGGGATTTGAACCAGGGACCTGCTCGCTGAGAGGCAGCAACTCTACCAGTTGTGTCACCGTGCTACCCTCAGAATAACTAATTTTATGTTATTTATCACGGCGTCAAACAACAGAGACATTGGGGATTAGCTAGTAAGAAAAATTGTGCATTTCTTGAGAAAACATCCACAAACTTGGTTAGAATTCCCTTAAAAATAATAAATATTTTAAAAAATGTGATTACTGTATTGCCTTGTGTCCATGTGCAACAAAAACACCTCCAGTACGCATCAGTAATTCTAGTTAGTAGAGTACAGTATAATGCAGTTTAGCATGTAGCCTGATGAGCTACTTAGCCATGATCATTGGCACAGTTCACAGAACTCACCTGGACCAAGATTCGGCCAGAACATTCGGTTTTTGACTGTTTCACTTTGGGACAATATAGCCTCAAAACTTTTATATTTTGTCTTCTATTAAGCACATGAGAATTATGAAGACATGTATGTGTCACGTCTAGACAGGACTATTGTAATTGTTTGTGTCCAAATACTTCTTAAAACGTCTTCAGTTAATCAAAAACGCTGCTGCCAGAGTCTTAACTGGAGTTAGTGGGAGAGATCATATCTATCCAGTTTTAGCTTCTCTCCACTGGCTCCCTGTCAAATCCAGAATATAATTCAAAATCTTACTTCTAACCTACAAAGCTCTCAACAACATAGTGCCATCTTATATTCAAGATCTTATTGTTCCATATTTTCCCAACAGAGCAATTTACTTTCAGGCTGCAGGTTTACTTGTGGTTCCTAGAGTTTCCAAAAGCAGAATGGGAGGAAGATCTTTCAGTTCTCAGGCTCCTCTCTTCCAGTTTCTGTCCATGAGGCTGACACATTGTCCAGTTTGTCCACATTATAGAACAAGTTTAAAGTTCGGTCTACTTTAATTCAAGGCATAGGTCTATGGAATGGTTTGGATAATTATGTTAAAAAAGCTAAGTCTATGTTTATATTTAAGAAAATGATTAAGAGTAAACTTTTGAAAAAATATATATAAATGTTGAAAACTATAAGTACTATAAATCTGTAAATTGTTATGAGTTATAAAATTGGTTCGTGAATTTGAATTGATTTTATTTTAAGAAGGGGCAGATATTATAAGATTTGTTTCTTCTTTTGCTTCCTTTCATTTTTTTAAACTTTCTTAATATGGTTTTGTAAATATTCTTTGTGTTTTAAATTTGAAATGAACAAATGAAATAAAATAAAATAAAAAGTTTGAAGACTGGGCTTAAGACTTTCCTTTTTTGATAAATCCTATAGTTAGGGTTGGCTTTGGGGATTCCAGAGTGATCCCTTATGGTGTAGTCACACCGAACAGCGTTTCAGCAGCAGGAGCGTCCAGTTTACATGTAAAGTCAATGGTGGACGCGCTTCCAGCCACGTCTTGGCGTCTGGCATCAGGTCGCGTGCGTGTTGAGCGTGCTGGGAAGCGTTTTTCCGTGCACGTGAACCGGCTTCAGCCTCCAAACCGAGCATTCAACATGCTGAAGATTTCGCGGTTCAAACTTTCAAACGCCGCTCAACTCTACCTGATTGGTTGGTGTGTCAACCAATCAGGGAGAGTCGGGGGAGAAGAGAGGGGGTCAGGGGGAGAGTCCCTATGTGACGCGGAAACGAGGGTGCGCGCGCACTATGTGACGTATTGTTTTTGGGACACAGAAAAGACCCGCGAGGTCGTGGACTATGGAAGAGAAACTCATTGTAGCTGTGTGTTCGCGACAAGTCCTTCACGACCAGTCAAGTCTGCTCCACACACAGAGACGGAAATAAAAAGCTCCTCCTCGCCTGGCGGAGTGCGCAGGACTCTGTATACCGGTAAGCTCCTCCCACACACCCAGCAGCTGTTTCGCGTTCTGGCGTTCAGCTCTGAACACGCTGCATTCACAAGTGCGTCCACTTGCGTGCGTGAGGAGCTTTTTGGAAGTTGAAAAGCTGCTCGGTGTAACTACACCATAAGTTCTGCTGCTATAGGCTTAGACTGCTGGAGGACAAACATTTCCTCTCTCTGCTGCTGTCTTTACTTGCTCTACTCTACCTGTTTGTATTTGTAATTATTTATATCAACATGACTTTTATCTCTCCTCCTATAGAAGCTACATCTGGACCTGTCATTCTGTGTTTGTTCCTCCTTCCTGTCCTCTCAAACCCAGCTGGTCGAAGCAGATGGCCGCTCTTCTTGCCCTTCACCTCGCTAAACCTGAACTTCTCTTTGCGGGACTTCTCTGTTGTTTCAGCGCTAGACCAGAGGTGAGCTTTCTCCCTACACAGGGCGTGCAGAGAATTCTTCCTACGTATTGCTGGGCTAGCGAAAGCTAGTCCGGCACTTTTTTCTTAACCCCAAAGTTTTTTCTTCTCCTCTCTCCGCAGACTGCTTCGCTCGACGGCGCTAAATGCGCCACATCGCTACCTCTGCTAATTTCGTAGCAGGCTAGCCAGCGAAAGCGACGCGACGGAGGAGACGTCTCGGAAAAGAATTTTGGAAGGACTCGCTCGTCTTCTCTTGGACATGCCTCCAGAGAAAGGAAAGCGAAAGCCAAGACTTCCGAAGAAGGCTAGCAGGACGGCGAACCCAACCTCGCGCGCCTGCCCCAGTGGATGCGGTTTGTCCCTCTCGACGACAGACACCCACGAGGCCTGTCCTGTCTGCTTGGGGATGCTGCCGCTAATTGTCTTTTATAAAGTGTGAATGTTTTTGTTCAGTGCCCTGAGACAACTTCTGTTGTGACTTGGCACAACATAAATAAACTGAATTTTATTTAGTTTAATTCAACTTTACAACACTTTTTAAAATCTGTGTTCAATACATAGGTGTAGCAATGCTCAAAGGCCATGGCAGAATGGCTGCTCTGGCACTGTTGAGTTTACCTCCACAGAGCCCTCCAGTCCACGTATTTAATCACATCTGTTTCTTTTCACCGTTTGGAAGTTGTTCTTCTGTTCATTGATAAGGTACAGTTGCTTTTCTCTTCTGCAGTTAGCTTCACATTCAGAGAAACTGTGTTTTTTTCTTTGCTTGGCACTGTTGGATTTATTTAATTCTGGCTCTAAGAATAAGTTCAGAAGCAAACAACTGAGCAATGGTAATTAGATTTGTGATGGAGAATCATCCATATGCATGTTTTATACACTTGCTGAAAAACCATGCAGATTCACAGTTTAGTCTTTGTGCACACAAACGTTTTATTCGTGAAAGTACGTGGTGTTTTATGTATCTGGACTTGGATGACTGTGCTCCAGGCATCATTCTTGGACTGGGCTATTTGATTTGGCTTGCTGAGTTCTGTCTATTAACCGTCCAAAGCCCTTTAATGAGCCGAATTTACATTTTGTTTGGATGGATAAGACATTTCTAATCAAGGAGTAGAAAAGAACGGACAAACATTAAGAAGAACTGCTTTTGGCTTGGATTGTACGGAGAGGGTTTTCAGAGAAAAGTTTGCTTTCCAGGGACGTCAAAACAGGAAACTAAGTCTAAGAAAACTTTTTTTTTTGGTACTGGCTTCTAGACAACTGAACAATTTAAAACCTGTCTAAACATGTTGCAATCCATCAAAATAAAAGCCTATAAATGTGTTTTGTTTGGCTCTATAAAACTAATAATGGGATTTTGACAACGTAAAGCTGATTTTTTTTTTTTTTGCTTGCATTCACTGACCATCCAATTAGTCTCAGTCTCACAAACAACTTCTGAATCACAAAAAAAGTTCAATCGTGTCATCTGGACAGATTATTTTTTGGAAGAAACGTTCCGTCTTTCAGCTGAAAGACTTCATCAGTCTGAGGCCTGCCACCAAGGTCTGTCTTATAAATAGTGCCTCGTTGATGTGTTTCAAACCAGTCTGCTGTGGGATTCCCAGAAACTGGCTTTACACATGCAAAAAGGGACAATCTGTCCAAAACAATCAATCGTCTGTGCATAACTATAAATGTTTTACGCCTGATGACTGCTTGCTACTCACAGAAACAGGCTTGAAACACATTATTTATAAGAAAGACCTTGATGGCAGGCCTCAGGCTGATGAAGTCTTTCAGATGATAGACGAAACGTTTCTTCCAAAAAATAACCTGTTCACATTACCTGATTGAACTGTTTGTGATTTATGTATGGGATGATTGAGTTGACAAACTTCTGACTCCTATTTGCTTCACACCAGCGCTGCCAGCTCAACATTTGACACGTTGGATTGTATATGAAAGCTTGCTGTTAAAAAAAGATGAGTTTTGGCAAATGTTGAGATTCAAATCATGGCTTGGCATTGTACATTTTGTACACTGCTGTTTTCATTTTGTATGTAAAAAATACCTTTTGGTTCACCATGTTTGTACCTTTTAGTATTTGAACATGTATGCCTGCATGTACATAAAGTCCTGGGTGCAGCAGCTCCATCACAACATTATTAAATATCATAACCACAATGTTCTTTTCTTTCATTGCATGAGTTTTAAACATGCAACGGCACCAAATCTACAGTAGATTATTTTTTTAAATTTTTTTTTACTGTAATTTCCATGATACGGTGATAAACCAGCCATTTTCAAAATAATCCTCAGGTAATTCAAATCATGACAAATCATCAAGTGTGGGTACGAAACAGACAGAAGCGGGTACTAAACAGCCTGTGATAGACGGCTTCTTCTCATACTCATAAAAAAGGTACAAAAAGACCAAAGCTGCAAAGACACAATTAGTTGAAGGAACAAATTGATGTGGAACCATCAAACACACAAACCTCCTCTAAGATGGTTTACGTGAAAAATACAAACATCATCTTTCTGCCGCTCCCTTCTTCAGGGGGTCGCCACCGCAAACTAACTCGCACGTAAACTTAGCAACAACAACAAAAAACAGACCACCGAACTACCACAGCCCTCTGTGTGGAGCAGAGAGCTGTCGTCTAGGGCACACCGGGGAGCAGATGGTGGTGGTTAAGGGCCTTGCTCAAGGGTCCAGAGTGGGGCAAATGAGGGTGGAGGCAGGTGTGGGTGTTTCACCTTTCCCACTCACATTTTGATGTTGGTTGCCAAATAGCATTACTCAATAAGTGATGATATTACAAGACTGAAAATTACACACAGCAACACACACACACATTCTTGTAACTGTACATTTTGGGGACTTTGCCTCTACTTCTATACATTTTCTATAACCTAACACTGACCCTTTCCCTAAACCATGCCCAGTACTAGTAATGGTAAACTAGTACAAGGCAACTACTAGTAAACCTAACCCCTAATCCCCCAACGAGACTTATCCTTATGGGGACCTGGCTTTGGTCCCCACAAGGAGCAGTTGGTCTCCACACTGTAGGATTTTTTGTAAAATTGGTCCCCACAATATAACCTGAAACAAAAATGCACACACACACACGCATGCACGTACACACACACACACACACACACACTAATTAAAAAGGCCACACAGTGCTGACTAAGCAAACCTTCCTGATGAGCAGAGGTTATCTCAGCCTCATATATTTCATAAGAAGAACATGGAAACTTTGTTCTCTCCTTGTTTAAAACATTCATGTGATCATTTTGCACCTTCGATAAAGAGTTCTGAGGTTTTTGGAAATGTCTGAAGCTTCTTGAGGAACTGAGAGAGGGGATATGAGCTGTAGTGGGGGGGGGGGGGTCTGAAGTAAAGTTTTTCACGAGTGAAATCCTACTTTCTCACCTCTTAAAAATGCTCTCTGAAGTCGGCTTTCCAATGGAGCCTCTGCTTTTACGTTGTGCTCTCCCTTTTTAGTTGTTCTTCATACACTGGTTTTGGAGGCTGTCAGTGATGTGCCCCCCTACCAGCTGTACCACCGCTGTTTCACTTTCCGCTCCATGAAGGAGAAAGACAAAAGAAAAAGCAGCAAGAGGAGACGAGGAAGGCCTTCGTTGGTTGGCAGGTGCATCTGAGAATGTCTGCTTTGCTGATGCACAAAGGCAGTTGTGTGAAACCGAAGAGAAAAACACAAATCAGGAACATACAGTATTCCACTGAAACTGCACCGGTCCCCTGAGCGTGATTTAAACATGATGACAAACACCTCAGCTGGCCAGGTGTCCTCCCTCACTACACGTAGTGTAATCCTCTGCTCAGTGCAAGCCCAGAGCACTGGATTTGTTCCCAACCCCCTCCTCCTCCTCCACCTTGGCACGACATTCGATTCCATGTCAATGAGGAGACACCTACAGGAGTCCTGTGTGTGTGTGAGATGGTTACACAACCCTCACTCATAAAAACACCCTCACTTTTTATCAGACGCAGATTTGTAGGAACCATTGGCGAAACTGGGAGAGGGAATTTCACGCAGGCAGTATGTTGGGCAAAACATCGCTCACTGTGTGGACCCCAGGGGGGTTCAATTAGACCCTGAATACCTCAACAAGTATTCTGAGTTCTAATTACTTCAGACTCTCCGGAATGGTGAAAACCAGCTAAAGCTGAGGGCTTACCGAGGATTTGCCTGTTTAGAAAAGACCCAGAGCTGGGCCGGGTCCTCGTGCATTGTGGCCCTGCAGCTTCAGACACAGGAAGCTGTCTCTGCACATCAGAAGCTGCTGGTGTGGAGGTATTTATAGCAGGAGGGTGAGCGACTACTGCAGGATGAGGCGAGCGAGCACACAGAGACACGACGTGGAGAGGCAGAGGAGGGCCCCGGATCAAGTGGAGGAAGAGGTACAAATATAACTAAGACTGCTTCTCTCTGCTCGCCGGGGTCCAACGCATCGGTGCACAAACACACCGGTGCACCGCGGCTCAGAGACAAACGTCGATCAGCGTTAAAAAGAGTTGCTAAATCAGTGACCTATTCCTAAATTGTCATCGACACATGATAAAGGGCAAACTGGAAGAGAGAGTGTTCGCCCCGGGGACACCTGTACCCACACAGTCCAACAAACACAAATGGTATTTTAAAATCCCCAACAGTCCATCCTGCACCGTGACGCAGGACAGGAAACAGAACCACATCAAGCAGCAGAATCATACGCTGCCAGGAAGTAATGACAAAACACGTTCCATTAACGATTTATGCTAATAACCTGTTGTCTGCAAACTGTGACACGTGCATGTGTAATGGTTTGATTTCGCAGGACCGGACGCATCTGTCTGTCCTTCATCTAGAAAAGTTCTGAAAAAGGAAAAAAAATATTTGATGTTGGGAGGGATTCTGCAGTTTGTGGTATTTTTGCAGCTGGTTTTCCTGGAGACGATCACGTTTTGGATCATTTGTTTGTTTTGCTATTGTTTTTATTTTAAACATTCATTTCATTTCAATTAAAAAACACAAATACAATTGCAGATACAAAGAAATAAAATACATATAAAATGAAAGGCAGCAGAAGAAGAATGCAATCTTGTCATTTCTGCCCCTTCTTAACAAAATCAATTCAAACAATCAATTCAAGCAATAATCATAAATAATATAACAAAAACATATAAATTGTTACAATTATTCATTATAGTTCAATAAATATTAACTAACTTATATATATCTTGTCAACAAAATATTCTTGATCTTTTTCTTAAATAAAAAGAATGATTTCTCTTTTTTTATATCATAATCCAAACTATTCCATAAACGTATTCCCTGCATTGAAGTACACCTACCCCTTAAACTTGTTCTATACTTCGGTTTTACAAAAATATTCATTCCCTTTAAATTATAACAACTGTTCCTTTTTATAAAATGCGCTTGAATGTGTTGTGGTAGTATGCTATTCTGAGCCTTGTACATAAGTAATAGAATATTGTAATCAACCAAATCATAAAACAAGTAGTTTCAGTTGATAAAACAAAATACTTGAAGGATGATAGTAATATTTTCTTGAGATAATTCTTACAGCTCTTTTTTGTAAAATAAAAATAGACTGGGTTACAGTTTTACAAGCAGTGCCCCAAACACCAACACAATAAATTAAATGCGGCACAATAATCGTATTGTACAGCAAACACAAAGTTTTATCATTCAATAAGTCCCTTACTTTGTACAAGTAAGTCCCTTACTTCGTACAATTTCAAACCAGTGTCATGAAAAGACAGTAAGATTTACTCTTCCTATGGGGCTGTCAGCTCCATTTTGTTTTTCTTTCACAGACTCAACGTAACTTGTGTACGGTGGCCGACACAAACATTGCTAACGCACCACAAACAGCTAAACCAACAGCAAACGTGCTGAAAACACACAAATGATGCAAACTCCTAAACTAAAAACTAACGCAACTGAAAAAAATATCTGCAAAACAAATGCTGCAAATACCCAAACCAACAATGTCCCACAAATAACTGCAATAAACACTGCAAAGTATTGAAAACACATGAGAGCACCAGACCAGGAGGGGGACACCACCAAGTCATCTGGGACCAGACCTCCTGTGAACACATCATAGCTGAGCGGCCACTGGCCAAAAAATGGCTTATTTGAACACAAAGCTCTGCTCTCCCCCTCCCCTACCTGCTCCCTTCCCAAGGACATCTGTGGATCTGTGTTAGAGCTGGCTGATAGACAGTGCACCATCTCTTATCAGGGCTATGGAACTGTCTGGCAGTGTCCACGGACAAACTCACCACCTTTGTTGGCCTCCTTATGCATATGTTTTTTCATTCATTCAACCTTTATTTAAACAGATAAGTCGCATTGAGCCTCAAAGACTCATAACTATGCTACCTCATAACTTGCCTTGGTCGCTGTATTTTGTATTTGTTCTTTGTATTTTGATTGGGAATCACTGTATCACTGTATTTTGATTGCACCACTCTAATTGCGCTGTTTCTTAGTAGTTTTTGTTCACTGAATATTGTATTGATTGTATTGATGTTTTATGGTTTATGTTTTCCAAGATGGCGCCCATAAGCATGGCTGCGTATCCGCCTCTCCTGTGGGTGTTTGGAATTTTTGTGTTTTGTTCGTTCTTCATTGGAGACATAAGTACACTGCTGGTTTATGATCGGAAGCAGCTTCTGGATTTACGGTTTGCTGCCGCGGATGTCGCTGATTCGGGCCAGTATGAACGTACCTCGGGAAGGCCCCCTCTGCCCCCGTTGCTCGGAGACGAGTTGCCCGTTTACCTCCGCTGCTCTTCGCACCAGCCTGCACGGAGAAATCGATCGACTCGGAGGAAGAAACGCGGTTCTCGAGCTGGCCGGCTGGTGAAGCTCAGAGCCCGGCGTTCTGCCTCGCTGTCTTCAGCTGATGGTCTCGATTCTCATCGCCAGTCTCCCGCGTGCACGGACCAGGAAAACAACGGGGATCTGCGGCCGGAGGAGCAGCTCTCTGTGGGAAGCGAGCCGCGGACGCGCGCTCCCCCACCAGCTGTTAGCTCATCAGCTGCTAGCAGCTCATCAGCGGCTAGCTCGGATATCATCAAATTCTGTGTTGTCAACGCCCGATCTGTTTGCAACAAAACGTTCATCCTCAGGGATTACTTTGAAGATCACGACTTGGACTTTTTCTGCATCACAGAGTCGTGGATGTCGCCGGGTGAGTCCAGCGCATTGACGGAAATAATACCACCAAACTGTTTGTTTTTTAACGACCCGCGACCATCAGGTCGTGGTGGTGGATTATTAACAATATTCAAATCAACTTTTGACTGTAAACAACTGTCCATTCCAGTCTCCTGCTCTAGCTTTGAGCTGACTGTTTTTGAACTAGGACATTCACCTGTAACTTTGTGTGCTCTTGTCTACCGGCCGCCTCGTTCCAAGAACTTCATCAGCGAGTTTTCTGATTTCTTGGCTGAAATTACAGCTAAATATTCTCGGGTCGTCATTTCAGGCGACTTCAACTTGCACGTGTGTTGTCCTGAGAAGCCCATGGTTAAGGACTTTTTAGATTTATTGGACTCATTTAATTTAACTCAACACGTGAACTCTCCCACGCAGCAGCGTGGGCATTTGTTGGACCTTGTTTTAACATGTGATGTGACCGTTTCAAACCTTGAAATAGGAGACAATGTATTCTCAGATCATAGGCCAGTGAATTTTCAGTTCACCATCCCCCATGTAACTCCTAAAACATGCATTCCTGCACGTAAAGGCAGGAATGTTAACCATTTAACTGCCGCACGTTTCACTGAGGTTTACAACAATGACATGTTAATTCAGCCCCCGGGGTTCCTCTCCAGCACTGAGGAGCTGACAAACCAGTTTGACTCTGTTTGTTTAAAGGCTTTGGATAAAGTAGCTCCTATTAAACCGAGAAGACCAAAACTCAGGGCCGAACCGTGGCTGAACGACACGACCAGAGCTGCCAGGCAGCAATGCCGAAAGGTGGAGAGGAAATG
>JBBPBX010040967.1:0-23439 GCA_038048925.1 Garcialebias charrua
TAATTCTGTTTAGGAACACAAGAACTAAAATGTACCTTGGTATTCGTGTTTAAAGGAAGTTGATCGTGCTTCTGGCTACCTGCGATCTCCTGACTCTGGACGTGTTCACATGACATCTGTAAGAGATCATTTATACTTATATTTAGAGGAAATTCTACATTTTGATGATAGCTGCTGTCACATGTAAACCAATAAACATTACATGATTGTTTGTTTTTGGCCAAAGTATCCATCTCACATAAAGGAAAGATGGATGGACAGAGTATTTACAAAACTCCTCTCATGATAGGTGGACTAAGATGAAATTAAAATTAGCTGAATGAAAGAAAACTATAAATTTAAAAACTGTGACTAATAATATTGAAGTCATACTTAACAATCCCTGCATTATTTATATAATTGATATCTATGTCATATACATACACACAAATATACATATATACATGTATATAAGCATATCATAAATGCATATTCATGTACTGTACAGTGTATATACATATATGCATATAAATGTATATATGCATATCAGATAGACATATACATGTAAATATAACATGTTCTACTAAAATTGTGTGTGTTTGTGTGTGTGACTGTTTTGTGGTTTTTAAGGACAGTGTTTTGTCAGGACAGCAATACGCTATACAGTAATCAGACAATCCGATAACAGCTCATTACTGTCCTGACAAAACACTGTCCTTAGAAACCACAAAACAGTCACACACACAAACACACACAATTTGAGTTGAACATGTTATATTTACATGCCTATTACACATATATGTAAGTGCCTATTTACATGTATGTGTAAGTGCATATATACATGTATATGTAAGTGCATATATACATGTACTGTATATGCAAATGCATTTAAACATGTAAATGCTATATGTATATATACATGTATATGTAAGTGCATATATACATGTACTGTATATGCAAATGCATTTAAACATGTAAATGCATATATGTATATATACAAGAATATGCATATATGTACATATGCATAAACATATAGATGTATATATGCATAAACATATACATGTATATATATGCATATACATATAATGTACAGATAGACATATACATGTAAATATAACATGTTCAACTGAAGTTGTGTGTGTTTGTGTGTGTGACTGTTTTGTGGTTTTTAAGGACAGTGTTTTGTCAGGACAGTAATGAGCTGTTATCTGATTGATTGTCTGATTGTTTATAGCGTCTGACTGTCCAAACAAACAACTGTCCATAAAAACCATAGTACACTCCTATACACACATAATTGAACATTAAGGTTGATGAAACCACACGTAGCAAGTAATTCTGTTTAGGAACACAAGAACTAAAATGTACCTTGGTATTCGTGTTTAAAGGAAGTTGATCGTGCTTCTGGCTACCTGCGATCTCCTGACTCTGGACGTGTTCACATGACATCTGTAAGAGATCATTTATACTTATATTTAGAGGAAATTCTACATTTTGATGATAGCTGCTGTCACATGTAAACCAATAAACATTACATGATTGTTTGTTTTTGGCCAAAGTATCCATCTCACATAAAGGAAAGATGGATGGACAGAGTATTTACAAAACTCCTCTCATGATAGGTGGACTAAGATGAAATTAAAATTAGCTGAATGAAAGAAAACTATAAATTTAAAAACTGTGACTAATAATATTGAAGTCATACTTAACAATCCCTGCATTATTTATATAATTGATATCTATGTCATATACATACACACAAATATACATATATACATGTATATAAGCATATCATAAATGCATATTCATGTACTGTACAGTGTATATACATATATGCATATAAATGTATATATGCATATCAGATAGACATATACATGTAAATATAACATGTTCTACTAAAATTGTGTGTGTTTGTGTGTGTGACTGTTTTGTGGTTTTTAAGGACAGTGTTTTGTCAGGACAGCAATACGCTATACAGTAATCAGACAATCCGATAACAGCTCATTACTGTCCTGACAAAACACTGTCCTTAGAAACCACAAAACAGTCACACACACAAACACACACAATTTGAGTTGAACATGTTATATTTACATGCCTATTACACGTATATGTAAGTGCCTATTTACATGTATATGTAAGTGCATATATACATGTATATGTAAGTGCATATATACATGTACTGTATATGCAAATACATTTAAACATGTAAATGCATATATGTATATATACAAGAATATGCATATATGTACATATGCATAAACATATAGATGTATATATGCATAAACATATACATGTATATATATGCATATACATATAATGTACAGATAGACATATACATGTAAATATAACATGTTCAACTGAAGTTGTGTGTGTTTGTGTGTGTGACTGTTTTGTGGTTTTTAAGGACAGTGTTTTGTCAGGACAGTAATGAGCTGTTATCTGATTGATTGTCTGATTGTTTATAGCGTCTGACTGTCCAAACAAACAACTGTCCATAAAAACCATAGTACACTCCTATACACACATAATTGAACATTAAGGTTGATGAAACCACACGTAGCAAGTAATTCTGTTTAGGAACACAAGAACTAAAATGTACCTTGGTATTCGTGTTTAAAGGAAGTTGATCGTGCTTCTGGCTACCTGCGATCTCCTGACTCTGGACGTGTTCACATGACATCTGTAAGAGATCATTTATACTTATATTTAGAGGAAATTCTACATTTTGATGATAGCTGCTGTCACATGTAAACCAATAAACATTACATGATTGTTTGTTTTTGGCCAAAGTATCCATCTCACATAAAGGAAAGATGGATGGACAGAGTATTTACAAAACTCCTCTCATGATAGGTGGACTAAGATGAAATTAAAATTAGCTGAATGAAAGAAAACTATAAATTTAAAAACTGTGACTAATAATATTGAAGTCATACTTAACAATCCCTGCATTATTTATATAATTGATATCTATGTCATATACATACACACAAATATACATATATACATGTATATAAGCATATCATAAATGCATATTCATGTACTGTACAGTGTATATACATATATGCATATACATGTATATATATGCATATACTGTACAGATAGACATATACATGTAAATATAACATGTTCTACTAAAATTGTGTGTGTTTGTGTGTGTGACTGTTTTGTGGTTTTAATGGACAGTGGTTTGTTAGGACAGCAATACGCTATAATCAGACAATCAGATAACAGCTCATTACTGTCCTGACAAAACACTGTCCTTAGAAACCACAAAACAGTCACACACACAAACACACACAATTTGAGTTGAACATGTTATATTTACATGCCTATTACATGTATATATAAGTGCATATATACATGTATATGTAAGTGCATATATACATGTATATGTAAGTGCATATATACATGTACTGTATATGCAAATGCATTTAAACATGTAAATGCATATATGTATATATACAAGAATATGCATATATGTACATATGCATAAACATATAGATGTATATATGCATAAACATATACATGTATATATATGCATATACATATAATGTTCAGATAGACATATACATGTAAATATAACATGTTCAACTGAAGTTGTGTGTGTTTGTGTGTGTGACCGTTTTGTGGTTTTTAAGGACAGTGTTTTGTCAGGACAGCAATACGCTATACAGTAATCAGACAATCAGATAACAGCTCATTACTGTCCTGACAAAACACTGTCCTTAGAAACCACAAAACAGTCACACACACACAAACACACACAATTTGAGTTGAACATGTTATATTTACATGCCTATTACATGTATATGTAAGTGCATATATACATGTATATGTAAGTGCATATATACATGTATATGTAAGTGCATATATACATGTACTGTATATACAAATGCATTTAAACATGTAAATGCATATATGTATATATACAAAAATATGCATATATGTACATATGCATAAACATATAGATGTATATATGCATAAACATATACATGTATATATATGCATATACATATAATGTACAGATAGACATATACATGTAAATATAACATGTTCAACTGAAGTTGTGTGTGTTTGTGTGTGTGACTGTTTTGTGGTTTTTAAGGACAGTGTTTTGTCAGGACAGCAATACGCTATACAGTAATCAGACAATCAGATAACAGCTCATTACTGTCCTGACAAAACACTGTCCTTAGAAACCACAAAACAGTCACACACACAAACACACACAATTTGAGTTGAACATGTTATATTTACATGCCTATTACACGTATATGTAAGTGCCTATTTACATGTATGTGTAAGTGCATATATACATGTATATGTAAGTGCATATATACATGTACTGTATATGCAAATGCATTTAAACATGTAAATGCATATATGTATATATACAAGAATATGCATATATGTACATATGCATAAACATATAGATGTATATATGCATAAACATATACATGTATATATATGCATATACATATAATGTACAGATAGACATATACATGTAAATATAACATGTTCAACTGAAGTTGTGTGTGTTTGTGTGTGTGACTGTTTTGTGGTTTTTAAGGACAGTGTTTTGTCAGGACAGCAATACGCTATACAGTAATCAGACAATCAGATAACAGCTCATTACTGTCCTGACAAAACACTGTCCTTAGAAACCACAAAACAGTCACACACACAAACACACACAATTTGAGTTGAACATGTTATATTTACATGCCTATTACACGTATATGTAAGTGCCTATTTACATGTATGTGTAAGTGCATATATACATGTATATGTAAGTGCATATATACATGTACTGTATATGCAAATGCATTTAAACATGTAAATGCATATATGTATATATACAAGAATATGCATATATGTACATATGCATAAACATATAGATGTATATATGCATAAACATATACATGTATATATATGCATATACATATAATGTACAGATAGACATATACATGTAAATATAACATGTTCAACTGAAGTTGTGTGTGTTTGTGTGTGTGACTGTTTTGTGGTTTTTAAGGACAGTGTTTTGTCAGGACAGTAATGAGCTGTTATCTGATTGATTGTCTGATTGTTTATAGCGTCTGACTGTCCAAACAAACAACTGTCCATAAAAACCATAGTACACTCCTATACACACCTAATTGAACATTAAGGTTGATGAAACCACACGTAGCAAGTAATTCTGTTTAGGAACACAAGAACTAAAATGTACCTTGGTATTCGTGTTTAAAGGAAGTTGATCGTGCTTCTGGCTACCTGCGATCTCCTGACTCTGGACGTGTTCACATGACATCTGTAAGAGATCATTTATACTTATATTTAGAGGAAATTCTACATTTTGATGATAGCTGCTGTCACATGTAAACCAATAAACATTACATGATTGTTTGTTTTTGGCCAAAGTATCCATCTCACATAAAGGAAAGATGGATGGACAGAGTATTTACAAAACTCCTCTCATGATAGGTGGACTAAGATGAAATTAAAATTAGCTGAATGAAAGAAAACTATAAATTTAAAAACTGTGACTAATAATATTGAAGTCATACTTAACAATCCCTGCATTATTTATATAATTGATATCTATGTCATATACATACACACAAATATACATATATACATGTATATAAGCATATCATAAATGCATATTCATGTACTGTACAGTGTATATACATATATGCATATACATGTATATATATGCATATACTGTACAGATAGACATATACATGTAAATATAACATGTTCTACTAAAATTGTGTGTGTTTGTGTGTGTGACTGTTTTGTGGTTTTAATGGACAGTGGTTTGTTAGGACAGCAATACGCTATAATCAGACAATCAGATAACAGCTCATTACTGTCCTGACAAAACACTGTCCTTAGAAACCACAAAACAGTCACACACACAAACACACACAATTTGAGTTGAACATGTTATATTTACATGCCTATTACATGTATATATAAGTGCATATATACATGTATATGTAAGTGCATATATACATGTATATGTAAGTGCATATATACATGTACTGTATATGCAAATGCATTTAAACATGTAAATGCATATATGTATATATACAAGAATATGCATATATGTACATATGCATAAACATATAGATGTATATATGCATAAACATATACATGTATATATATGCATATACATATAATGTTCAGATAGACATATACATGTAAATATAACATGTTCAACTGAAGTTGTGTGTGTTTGTGTGTGTGACCGTTTTGTGGTTTTTAAGGACAGTGTTTTGTCAGGACAGCAATACGCTATACAGTAATCAGACAATCAGATAACAGCTCATTACTGTCCTGACAAAACACTGTCCTTAGAAACCACAAAACAGTCACACACACAAACACACACAATTTGAGTTGAACATGTTATATTTACATACCTATTACATGTATATATAAGTGCATATATACATGTATATGTAAGTGCATATATACATGTATATGTAAGTGCATATATACATGTACTGTATATGCAAATGCATTTAAACATGTAAATGCATATATGTATATATACAAAAATATGCATATATGTACATATGCATAAACATATAGATGTATATATGCATAAACATATACATGTATATATATGCATATACATATAATGTACAGATAGACATATACATGTAAATATAACATGTTCAACTGAAGTTGTGTGTGTTTGTGTGTGTGACTGTTTTGTGGTTTTTAAGGACAATGTTTTGTCAGGACAGTAATGAGCTGTTATCTGATTGATTGTCTGATTGTTTATAGCGTCTGACTGTCCAAACAAACAACTGTCCATAAAAACCATAGTACACTCCTATACACACCTAATTGAACATTAAGGTTGATGAAACCACACGTAGCAAGTAATTCTGTTTAGGAACACAAGAACTAAAATGTACCTTGGTATTCGTGTTTAAAGGAAGTTGATCGTGCTTCTGGCTACCTGCGATCTCCTGACTCTGGACGTGTTCACATGACATCTGTAAGAGATCATTTATACTTATATTTAGAGGAAATTCTACATTTTGATGATAGCTGCTGTCACATGTAAACCAATAAACATTACATGATTGTTTGTTTTTGGCCCAAGTATCCATCTCACATAAAGGAAAGATAAATGGACAGAGTATTTACAAAACTCCTCTCATGATAGGTGGACTAAGATGAAATTAAAATTAGCTGAATGAAAGAAAACTATAAATTAAAAAACTGTGACTAATAATATTGAAGTCATACTTAACAATCCCTGCATTATTTATATAATTGATATCTATGTCATATACATACACACAAATATACATATATACATGTATATAAGCATATCATAAATGCATATTCATGTACTGTACAGTGTATATACATATATGCATATAAATGTATATATGCATATCAGATAGACATTTACATGTAAATATAACATGTTCTACTAAAATTGTGTGTGTTTGTGTGTGTGACTGTTTTGTGGTTTTAATGGACAGTGGTTTGTTAGGACAGCAATACGCTATAATCAGACAATCAGATAACAGCTCATTACTGTCCTGACAAAACACTGTCCTTAGAAACCACAAAACAGTCACACACACAAACACACACAATTTGAGTTGAATTTGAATTTGAAACAATTTGAATCAATTTGAATCACTGCAAGTGGACAGGTAACATTAGACCTGCCTTCAAGAAGAACTGGACTAATGACGTATATTCTAGTATAAACGTCACTGAACTGGGAGCACCCACAGCACCACTAACACACTCAAAATGGATTCCACCACAAAGATTCAGCCAGAAGATACACACCACCCATGGCCTTATTGAAAGATTATTGAAAGATTATTGAAAGACTGTTCAGTACAGCAGGACATCTCCCTAAAAAACCAGACTGGACTCAAAAAACTGTGAAAACCAACTTCTTCTGAACTTGAACAATAAATTCTTGTATCAATATTAAAATGTATCAGTTCATGGGATGTTAGGAGACAAGAAATGTCTCGACACTCAGATCCAAGTTTTGAAAATGGTGTCAGGAATTTAAAATATTGTTCACTTTTGATCCATGGTTGACTGGACAATATTTTAACTAGAGTTGATGACAAACTGGAGGTGAAATGATCAGTGTCTGTTCCTTTGTCAGGTCTAATGCCGGGTTTCCACCAGACGCTTTTCGCGCTGCAAAAAATCTCCTACCGCACTGTGTTGGCTGCTTGTCAACAGATGTCTGTTCTCATCGAACATGTCTGCAGACACGCAGTGGGAGCAGCGGCTGGCTCCTTTTCCGTTTGTTTCTTCTACACCGGGCAGATAAAAAATCAGCTGTACATGAGCCTCGTTACTACTTGAGTGGATTTTTTATGAGCCAAACTGCAGCTCCTAAAGTCTTTGTTGAGATTAAAACATTTTTTTATGTTTGGGGTGACCGTACGCTCGAGCGGACAGCGGCAACTGTAAAAATGCCAAGTTTCTTACCGGAGGCTGTTTTCTTCATGGAGGCTCGATGGGTAAGTTTGAAAAGTCCAAAAAAAAGTCCTGTCGTTGTTGCGTGATCACATGGCAGAGTCTATCCCGATTGGTTGCTGCTAAGCTGCGAGCAGCAGAAGCAGGACAAATCGAGCTTCGACAGTCGCTGCTCGGAGGTGACGTGGGAGCGGAAAAAAGCTGCCACTCACTGCCGCGCTGCTTGAACTGCTGTAGATGCGCCGCATCCAACATGCCCGGCCACATAGACTTTCAATGTAAAGTGGCTGCTTCGGTGGCGCGAAAAGCGTTTGGTGGAAACCTGGCATAATGCTCCTTTTTTTCAGACAGATAACTTTAATTTAAACATGTTTACTGCAGTTAAAATGACACATTGGTTCTGCTTTGTGTTAAATAAAAACTTTCAAAGGTAAAATAATTCCTCTCTTATTTTGCTTAATGACATTTAACTCTGCATGTCATCCCTGAAATTCTGACACACAGAATCACAAGTCCAAGTGTGAACTGTGTCACAGAGTAAACACAATAAAAACATGTGTTATCTGCAGCATTGTTCTTTAAAATGGAAAAACACTATTAATGTATTACAGAAAATATGCGTACAGTACACACACTTAATGATACTGTAGACCATTGCATTAGGCAATACATTCAGCAAGTACTTTTACTTTAATACTTTAAGCATTTTTAAAAGCAAGTACTTATTTACTTTTACTTAAGTAAACACAATATAATGGTACATCTACTTTTACTAGAGTACATTTTTGTCTGTTTATTTGTACTTTTACTTATAAACAGTGTTTGAGTACTTTCTCCACCACTGGTCTCCAGCTACAAGTACTTGGGTGTGCACTTGAATTATAGCCTCAGCTGGACCAACAACACAACCAGCCTGATCAACAAAGTTCATCAGAGACTCTACTACCTCAGGCGGCTGAGACGAGCTGGTCTGAGTAGCCCAGTCCTCATCTCCTTCTACAGGTGTGCAGTGGAGAGCATCCTGTGCTACAGCATCAACGTGTGAGCACAGGATGCTCTCCATCGCACACCTGTAGAAGGAGGTGAGGACTGAGCTTCCCAGACCAGCTCTTCTCAGCCGTCTGAGGAAGTAGAGTCTCTGATTACCTTTTTTTGATCAGGGCGGTGGTGTTGTCTGTCTTCACCTCCTTCTACACGTGTGCCGTTGAGAGCATCCTGTGCTCCGGCATCAACGTGTGGCATGGAGGCTGCACAGCTGCAGAAAGAAAAGCTCTGCAGAGAGTGGTGAAGGCTGCACAGAAGATGTTGGAGTCAGTCTCCCCACCATCACAGACATTTACACCTCCAGATGCAGGAAGAGAGCCACCTGTATCATGAAAGACCCCACTCACCCAGCACACAAACTCTTTGCCCCACTCCCCTCAGGAAGGAGGTTGAGGAGCATCAAATGTAGAACCACTAGACTGAGGAACAGCTTCTACCCTGAGGCTGTTAGACTCATGAATAAATAAACAATTAGAAAACAGTAATTACTGCAAAACATCACAACATGCTGATCTGTTTTTTTGTTTCTGTGTTCATTTGTGACCATCTGCTCATACAGACTCATGTCCGTGCTGCTGTTTGTAATTATGTTTTCCTATTATATTAGGGCTTAGTGTATTTCTAGTTGATGTTTTTCTTAGTTATATCCTACATGTTATTGCTGTTTTTCTCTCACATTTTGTTGTTGGATGTAACTGGGACCTTGTGTACATAATCTTGTTTCATCACATGTACCACATGCGGTGCAAATGACAATAAAGATGATTAGACTCTGATTAAAGTTGTACACCTCTTGGACTAGCTGAAAACATGTAAAAATATGTGGCAGGATGTCCCTACGGACATTGAACGCACCACATGAGTGCGGGATGTGATTGGGTCCAAGGCTGGCTTCCGGTATAAAAAGGGCCAGGCTTCAGTGGTTGACTTCACGTCATCCGCCTTCCGGTTCAGACCCTGGCGTCTGCTGGCTGGGTCGCGCCAGCGTAACTGAATGTGCGCTTTAAGGTCGCCGTGATCTACTGTTCCACGACCAAATGTACAAGCCTCCTGCTTCCCTCTACTGTTGAGGTGGAGCTCGTGGTGAGTAAAGCGCTAGTTCGTCTTTCTGTTTTATGTTCAGCTTTTAATTCTAATCTTTGTTTATTAGCTGCTGCTGTTTGTCCTTCACCGTTTTGTTCACCTGCTGTTCGAGCTGTCCACTGGCTGTCGTCTTGCTGTCCTGGCTGCTGATTTGATGCCCACTGTTCTGGTCAGCTTAAGGCTGGCTGCATCACCCGTCCTGTCTGGCTGATCAGGGCCGACTGGGGTTCAGCCCGGACTGGGGTTCAGCCCGGACTAATCGTCTTGGTGCCGGCGTGGATGGTGTCTGCTGCAACGCAACGGTTCTCCCAGGACGAACTCTTTGGACAGCTGTGGCTTGATTAATTGGACATCTCCCAGGCGGTGGTATTAATTCTGCCGTGGTGTACTACTGTCTTTATCGAATTGCACTTTCATTGTTGCCAGGAGTTATTACTGCCTTTTTAACTGTGTATTTTAAATTTAGGATTTTTTATTAAACAAATTGTGCAATTTATTGGTGTTTGTGTGAAGTGTCTCCTGCCTCATCTTCTGCAACGGGTCTAAAGTGCCTAAAGGGTAACTTTTAATAAAGTTTTTAACCAAATTCATTTTTTTAAATAGATTATTTTTTTTAAACTAAAAGTTGCCTAAAGTATTTTTTTACCCATACCCGTTCGGCTACAAATATAAAAAAGTTACAAAACAATTCTAAGTTTTCACCAATTGCACGTCACTTATACAGTATTCTGATACCTACTTGACACTGCAGACTACGTGATGGTGTAACGACACTGCAACGTGATGATGTAATGACGCTGTTCGTCTGTCTGCTCACTGCTTTGAGGTTAAAAAAAGAAAAATATGAGCATATTTTGCACAGAAATGACATTGAAAACATTAAAACCTCTACCACCGCATGTGGTACATGTGATGAAACGAGATTATTTACACCGGGTCCCAGTAACATCCAACAACAAAAAAATGTAAGAGAAGAACAGTAGTAACATCTAAGATATGATCTAAGAAAAACATCAGCTAAAAATACACTAAGCACCAATGTACCGTAATAGAAAAACATCAATACAAGCAGCAGCACGAGCATGAGTCCGTATGAGCAGATGGTCACAAATGAACAGCAACAGGAAAACAGATCAGCATGATGTGATATTTTGCAGTGATTATTCTTATCATGTATTATTCATGAGTCTAACAGCCTCAGGGTAGCAGCTGTTCCTCAAGTGGTTCAACATTTGATGCTCAACCTACTTCCTGAGGGGAACAGGGCAAAGATTGTGTATGCGCTGGATGAGTGTGGTCCTTCATGATGCAGGTGGCCCTCTTCTTGCATCTGGAGGTGTAGATGTCTGTGATGGTGGGGAGACTGACTCCAACAGACCTCTGTGCAGCCTTCACCACTCTCTGCAGAGCTTTTTTTCTGCAGCTGTGCAGCCTCCATGCCACACGTTGATGCTGGAGCACAGGATGCTCTCCACTGCACACCTGTAGAAGGAGGTGAGGACTGAGCTTCCCAGACCAGATCTTCTCAGCCGTCTGAGGAAGTAGAGTCTCTGATGACCCGATCATGGGCGATGGTGTTGTCAGTCCTCACCTCCTTCTACATGTGTGCAATGGAGAGCATCCTGTGCTCCAGCATCAACGTGTGGCATGGAGGCTGCACAGCTGCAGAAAGAAAGGCTCTGCAGAGAGTGGTGAAGGCTGCACAGAAGATGTTGGAGTCAGTCTCCCCACCATCACAGACATCTACACCTCCAGATGCAGGGAGAGGGCCACCTGCATCATGAAAGACCCCACTCACCCAGCACACACAGTCTTTGCCCCGCTCCTCTCAGGACGGAGGTTAAGGAGCATGAAATGTAGAACCATTAGACAGAGGAACAGCTTCTACCCTGAGGCTGTTAGACTCATGAATAAATAAATAATAAGAATAAATACTGCAAAATATCACATCATGTTGATGCTGATCTGTTTTCTTGTTGTTGTGTGTTCATTTGTGACCATCTGCTCATACAGACTCAGGTTCGTGCTGCTGTTTATAATGATGTTTTTCTATTACATTAGTGATTAGTGTATTTCTAGTTGATGTTTTTCTTAGTTATATCCTAGATATTATTACTGTTTTTCTCTTACATTTTGTTGTTGGATGTAACTGGGACCATGTGTACATAATCTCGTTTCATCACATGTACCACATGTGGTGCAAATGACAATATTCTGACTGTGATTCTGATAAAAGTTGCAGGACTAGCTGAAAACATGTAAAAATATGAAAAAGTTACAAAACAATTCTCAGTTTTCACCAAATGCACGTCACTTCTATTTTCATCTTACCTGCATCACTGCAGTTTGACCGTGATGACGTAACGACGCTCTTTGGGGAAGGGTAGGGGCTGTCTGCTCACTCCGCTTTGAGGTGAAAAATGAAACATAAGAGCAAATTTAGCACAAAAATCACGGTGAAAACATTAAAACCTCTCTTTATGTTACAATACAGCGTTCACAGCTTGTCACGCTGCAGTGGTCAAGTTAAATGTTAACGCTTCTTCTTCTTTCGGCTTTTCCCTTTTCAGGGGTCGCCACAGCGAGTCATCCTCCTCCACCTCACTCTGTCCTCTGAATCCTCTGTCCTCACTCCAACTACCTTCATGTCCTCGCTAACTGCATCCATATATCTCCTCTTTGTCTTTTTCCTGCAGCTTCATGTCTAACATCCTTCTACTAATATACCCACTGTCCCTCCTCTGGACATGTCCAAACCATTGTCCCTCCTCTGGACATGTCCAAACCACTGTCCCTCCTCTGGACATGTCCAAACCACTGTCTCTCTGACTGTCCACCTGCTGAGTGTCTCTCTGACTGTCCTCCTGCCGAGTGTCTCTCTGACTGTCCACCTGCTGAATGTCTCTCTGACTGTCCACCTGCTGAGTGTCTCTCTGACTGTCCTCCTGCTGAGTGTCTCTCTGACTGTCCTCCTGCTGAGTATCTCTCTGACTGTTCACCTGCTGAATGTCTCTCTGACTGTCCACCTGCTGAATGTCTCTCTAACTGTCCACCTGCTGAGTGTCTCTCTGACTGTCCACCTACTGAATGTCTCTCTGACTGTCCTCCTGCTGAATGTCTCTCTGACTGTCCACCTGCTGAGTGTCTCTCTGACTGTCCACCTGCTGAATGTCTCTCTGACTGTCCTCCTGCTGAGTGTCTCTCTGACTGTCTACCTGCTGAATGTCTCTCTGACTGTCCACCTGCTGAGTGTCTCTCTGACTGTCCTCCTGCCGAGTGTCTCTCTGACTGTCTACCTGCTGAATGTCTCTCTGACTGTCTACCTGCTGAATGTCTCTCTGACTGTCCAGATGGACATAGACATGTAAATATAACATGTTCAACTGAAATTGTGTGTTTGTGTGTGTGACTGTTTTATGGTTTTTAAGGACAGTGTTTTATCAGGACTGTAATGAACTGCCATCTGATTGATTGTCTGATTGTTTATAGCGTATGACTAGCCTGGCCCTCGCCATACCTGCACAGCTCCGCTCAATTCTATTTCCCTTCACTGCTGGGTCTGGGATTTGTCCCATAGACAACGATTCCTCCGGTCGATTTTTGACCGGACCAATCAGAGAACAGAAGGCGGATTGGCAGATTAACAGACCAATCAGAGAACAGAAGGCGGAGTTTTGAACGACGTCGACTGACGTCGTCAGTTAAAATGGCTGCCACCACGAAGGAATTTTCCAGAAAACAAGGTAAAAAACTATTATTTCTTTCCTGATAAAAACTATATTTCTTAGCTGACGTTTTATCAGAAGTGTTTCTGAGCTTAACAGTTCCTAAATCAATTCACGAAATGGTCAAATCTGCTGGATTTAAATAGTTTCGGTTTCACATTTTCCAAACAGCCTCAGGGTGCGCTACGAAAATAAATGATAAAAAATCGAATTTTATCTCAAATGTTTCATCAAGGCCAACAGTCAGTAAATTAGAGCCATATAATTACACACTGGTAGCAGAAAAAATATCCACCAAGTGGTTTCTGAGCTTTTTATCTGAATAGCCTGGACCTTGCCAGGCTAAGCTAACAAAACTACGCCTTCTGTTCTCTGATTGGTCCGGTCAAAAATAGACCGGAGAAATCGTTTTCAATGGGAGGAATGCCAGACCCTAGTACGAAGCAAAGTGAAGGACAGGGTTTGGTTTTAACCAGACTAGCGTATGACTGTCCTAACAAACAACTGTCCATAAAAAAACCACAATACACTCCCATACACACACAATTGAACAATAAGGTTGATGAATCCACACGTAGCAAGTATATCTGTTTAGGAACACAAGAACTAAAATGTACCTTGGTACTCGTGTTTAATGGAAGTTGATCGCTCTTCTGGCTACCTGCGATCTCCTGACTCTGGACGTGTTCACGTCATCTGGAACAGATCATTTATACTTATATTTAGAGGAAATTCTACATTTTGATGATAGCTGCTGTCACATGTAAACCAATAAACATTACATGATTGTTTTTGGCCAAAGTATCCATCTCACATAAAGGAAAGATGGATGGACATAGTATTTACAAAACTCCTCTCATGATGGGTGGACTAAGATGAAATTAAAATTAGCTGAATGAAAGAAAACTATAAATTTAAAAACTGTGACTAATAATATTGAAGTCATACATAACAATCCCTGCATTATTTATAAAATTGATATCTATGTCATATACATACACACAAATATACATATATACATGTATATAAGCATATCATATATGCATATTCATATACAGTGTATATACATATATGCATATACATGTATACTGTATATGCATATACATTACATATACTGTACAGATAGACATATACATGTAAATATAACATGTTCAACTGAAATTGTGTGCGTTTGTGTGTGTGACTGTTTTGTGGTTTTTATGGACATTGTCATATGCTATAAACAGACAAGCAGATTACAGTTCATTACTGTCCTGACAAAACACTGTCCTTAGAAACCACAAAACAGTCACACACACAAACACACACACAATTTCAGTTTATCATGTTTTTAAGAAAGCAAGATGTTTGATGGATAGATGGATGATATTTGATGGATGGATACATGGATGGATGGATGGATGTTTGATGGATGGATGGATGGATGCATGCATGGATGGATAAAAGGTGGACATCAGTCAGTAAAGACTCCATCTGTCTGCGTTCAGCAAGGCTGGATGTTTGATGGATGGATGGATGTATGGATGGATGTTTGATAGATGGATGTATGTATGGATGGATAAAGCATGGACCTCAGTCAGTAAAGAATCCATCTGTCTGGTTTCAAGAAGGCCGGATGTTTGATAGATGGATGGATAGATAGATGGATGGATGTTTGATAGATGAATGATGGATGGATGTTTGATGGATGGATGGATGGATGTTTGATGGATGGATGGATAAAGTGTGGACCTCAGTCAATAAAGAATCCATATGTCTGGGTTCAGGAAGGCAGGATGTTTGATGATGGATGGATGATGTTTGATGGATGGATGCATGGATGGATGGATGGATGTGTGGATGTTTGATGGATGGATGGATGAATGGATGGATAAAGCATGGACCTCAGTCAGTAAAGAATCCATCTGTCTGGGTTCAGCAAGGCAGGATGTTTGATGGATGGATGGATGTTTGATGGATGGATAGATGTTTGATGGATGGATGGATGGATGTTTGATGGATGTTTGAGATGTTTGATGGATAGATGGATGGATGGATGTTTGATGCATGGATGTATGGATGGATGGATGTTTGATGGATGGATGGATGGATGGATAAAGTGTGGACCTCAGTCAGTAAATCCATCTGTCTGGGTTCAGGAAGGTAGGATGTTTGATGGATAGATGTATGGATGTTTGATGGATGGACGTTTGATGGATGGATGGATGTTTGATAGATGGATGGATAAAGCGTGGACCTCAGTCAGTAAAGAATCCATATGTCTGGGTTAAGGAAGGCAGGATGTTTGATGGATGATGGATGTTTGATGGATAGATGTTTGATAGATGGATGGATGCATGGATGGTTGGATAAAGCGTGGACCTCAGTCAGTAAAGAATCCATCTGTCTGGGTTCAGCAAGGCAGGATGTTTGATGGATGGATGTTTGATGATGGATAGATGGATGTTTGATGGATGGATGGGTGGATGTATGGATAAAGCGTGGACCTCAGTCAGTAAAGAATCCATCTGTCTGGTTCAGGAAGGCAGGATGTTTGATGGATGGATGGATGTATGGATGTTTTATGGATGGATGGATGCATGGATGGATGGATAAAGCGTGGACCTCAGTCAGTAAAGAATCCATATGTCTGTTTTCAAGAAGGCAGGATGTTTGATGGATGGATGGATGATGTTTGATAGATGGATGCATGGATGGATGGATGGATGGATGGATGGATGGATGGATGGATGGATAAAGCGTGGACCTCAGTCAGTAAAGAATCTATCCGTCTGGGTTCAGCAAGGCTGGATGTTTGATGGATGGATGGATGTTTGATAGATGGATGGATGGATGTATGTATGGATGGATAAAGCATGAACCTCAGTCAGTAAAGAATCCATCTGTCTGGGTTCAGGAAGACAGGATGTTTGATAGATGGATGGATAGATGGATGGATGTTTGATGGATGGATGATGGATGGATGTTTGATGGATGGATGTTTGATGGATGATGTGTGGATGTTTGGATGGATGTTTGATGGATGATGTGTGGATGTTTGATGGATGGATGGATAAAGCGTGGACATCAGTCAGTAAAGAATCCATCTGTCTGGGTTCAGTAAGGCAGGATGTTTGATGGATGGATAGATGGATGTTTGATGGATGGATGGATGGATGGATGTTTGATGGATGGATGGATGGATAAAGCGTGGACCTCAGTCAGTAAAGAATCCATCTGTCTAGGTTCAGGAAGCCAGGATGTTTGATGGATGGATGATGGATGGATGTTTGATGGATGGATGGATGGATGTTTGATGGATGGATGGATGGATGTTTGATAGATGGATGTATGTATGGATGGATAAAGCGTGGACCTCAGTCAGTAAAGAATCCATCTGTCTGGTTTCAAGAAGGCCGGATGTTTGATAGATGGATGGATAGATAGATGGATGGATGTTTGATGATGAATGATGGATGGATGTTTGATGGATGGATGGATGGATGGATGTTTGATGGATGGATGGATAAAGTGTGGACCTCAGTCAGTAAAGAATCCATATGTCTGGGTTCAGGAAGGCAGGATGTTTGATGATGGATGGATGATGTTTGATGGATGGATGGATGGATGGATGGATGTGTGGATGTTTGATGGATGGATGGATGTATGGATGGATAAAGCGTGGACCTCAGTCAGTAAATAATCCATCTGTCTGGGTTCAGTAAGGCAGGATGTTTGATGGATGGATGGATGTTTGATGGATGGATATATGTTTGATGGATGGATGGATGTTTGATGGATGGATGGATGGATGTTTGATGGATGGATGGATGTTTGATAGATGGATGGATGGATAAAGCTTGGACCTCAGTCAGTAAAGAATCCATATGTCTGGGTTTAGGAAGGTAGGATGTTTGATGGATGATGGATGGATGGATGTTTGATGGATGGATGTTTGATGGATGGATGAATGCATGGATGGATGGATAAAGCGTGGACCTCAGTCAGTAAAGAATCCATATGTCTGGGTTCAGGAAGGCAGGATGTTTGATGATGGATGGATGATGTTTGATGGATGGATGGATGGATGGATGTGTGGATGTTTGATGGATGGATGGATGTATGGATGGATAAAGCGTGGACCTCAGTCAGTAAATAATCCATCTGTCTGGGTTCAGTAAGGCAGGATGTTTGATGGATGGATGGATGTTTGATGGATGGATATATGTTTGATGGATGGATGGATGTTTGATGGATGGATGGATGGATGTTTGATGGATGGATGGATGTTTGATAGATGGATGGATGGATAAAGCTTGGACCTCAGTCAGTAAAGAATCCATATGTCTGGGTTTAGGAAGGTAGGATGTTTGATGGATGATGGATGGATGGATGTTTGATGGATGGATGTTTGATGGATGGATGAATGCATGGATGGATGGATAAAGCGTGGACCTCAGTCAGTAAAGAATCCATCTGTCTGTTTTCAGGAAGGCGGGATGTTTGACTCACCAAATACCAAATGACCTCTTGGACTAGCTGAAAACCTGTACATGTAAAAATATGAAAAAGTTAAAAAACAATTCTCAAGTTTATACAATACACTTATACAGTATTCTGTATTATTCAGTATTCAGTATTCCAACAACAGTATTCTTATACCTACATAAAACTGCAGTCAACGTGATGACGTAACGAGGCTGCAACGTGATGACGTGATGACGTAACGACGCAGTTCGTCCGTCTGCTCACTGCTCAGAGGTAAAAAAAAAAAAAAAAAGAGCAGAATTAGCAGAAAAATGACGTTGGAAACATTAAAACCCCTCTACCCTATTAACGCATGTTAAATTACAGCGTTAGTCACGCTGTTATTGTGACGTGACACGTTCACGGTAGTGACGCTAACGCGACGTGCGTTTAATTTTGTCTTCGTCGCGTTAAGACTCTAAATAACCACTAAAAACATCCACAAGTGATGCATATATAGTATCGCTGATTTATATAAATGTCTATAAAAGTTTTCAACAGCGTTGAAAGGTTGTCACGCTTCTGAAGTGAAGTTACGTTACATGCTAACGCTAGCCGCAGCTAGTTTGAGCTGCGTCTTTCTTCACGCACTCAAAACTCATGCACAGATACTTCCTAATTTATCTAAATGTTGATAAAGTTTTCTACAGTCTTCACAGTTTGTGACGCTGCGGTTAAAGTCACGTTACTACTGGATTAGGTTAACATTTCCTTGAGATGATGTCATCAAAAGCAACAAAAAAATTTTTTTAATTCTTACCTGAATGAAGTCAATACACTCTGACACTCTGTCCACCTACCGCTGCAAAATTTTATTTAAATCGCTCTCCAAAAATAATCTCCGCTCACCTACATGCACTCAACACACGACGCCATAACTCTGCACGTGTAAGCTCAAGGGGCTTTAACTTTTAAAAACTCGGTCACCTGAGGCCCCGCCCTGAGCCCCCGCCCACTACAGGGTCTCCACATCACGAGAGGAGGGGCGGCGTTGGAGTTTCGCGCGGTCTCCACATCACGAGAGGAGGGGCGTTGCAGTTTGGCGCCATGTGTGTCAGTGAGCCACACACACGGCTGCAATAAATGCAACCGATACACAAAAACATACACACCACACACAAATACCCTGGGAGGTGCGTAGCCAGCCAATTTTATAAATGTAAATAACTTTTTATTAAAACAATTTTAAGTGTTAAAGCACACTCCAACTCATCCAGGCAGCCTATTAGCCACAAGTTACGCTGATATTGATGAGAAAAAACAATGTTTACATATTAATATATTTGGATACAATCTGTGTTTTATCCAGACATTGGCAAAGGCTGGCTAATACCAAATGTCCCGATAATGTCGGTACGTAGTCTGGCGCATAGGCGGGCCAATACGCTTGCACCAACGCACACACACACACACACACACACACACACACACACACACACACACACACACACACTAATGTTCTGTAACTTCTTTGTGCCTCAGTTTAATTTAGTCATGAACTTGCTTTAGTTTTCTGCATCTTCAGAATATTTTGGTGATTTTTACCTAATTTGGTTTTAGATTTAGTTCACCGTAATTTCTGGATTATTGAGCGCAACCCAATATAAGCAGCACCCACTAGATTAAATATATATATATAATTTTGTACATATAGACCACACTTATCTATAAGCCGCAGGTTTCCACGTTGTAACAAAAGATATTTACACAGAAATGATTTTTTTTTTTTTTACTTTTAAATATGGTATGTACTGGTAACATACACAAATACTTACAGTTAAAAAAAAAAAAAATTTCCTTCTCAACAGTGCCTATAAAATGGCTAGTTAAAAAATAAATAAGTACATTAGCCTGCCAGGAAGTCATTGATCTTTGCTTTTTTCCTGCGCAAGCTTGTGCTGTCCTCCTGCTTTGCTGTCAGGATGCACAGACAGACTTGAGCAAAAGTTGCTCTGTGCATGCAGGGGAGGCCCCCCATCCCCTTTCTCTCCTGCTTTCCCTGTTTCATTGGTTCACTGTGACCTGTTCGATAATTTCATTGGTCAGATTATTTTTAACCTTTATTTATACAGGTAGTCTGACTGAGTCACGAGGACCCACCAAGAGAGACGTGTATTGGACAGCTATGGGGGCGCCCGGGTGTGACGAGGCTAAATGTTTTGGTGGCATGAAGCTTATTAGCCTGTCAGCAAATAAGTAAATACAAATTAATAAATTAGCCGCAGCATCGTTCAAGCTGTGGTGTTCAAATCATGTGCAAAAAGTAGCGGCTCATAGTCTGGAATTTACGGTTTATTTAGTCCAGAAATACTGATTATGTCTTTATTTTCCAGTTTTGAAACTTTATAAAATACATTTGCCCAGTTAAAAATGTGCATAATTCCTGTCAAATGAAATCTTACATTAATAATTTTATCATTTAGATATTTAAAGTCTTCATTTCAGTTATTAGCAGGCAGCTGTGGACTGCACAGATTTAAAAAAAATTCAAGATGAGACTGAATGGAGATGTTGAGTGTTGTTGGAGAGCGAAGTTGGTGTTTGAGGCAGAGTCTTTCTGTGGCTTGGCTATCAATCATGTCAGGAGTTTGTTCCTGTCAAGGTCCATTATATCTGCAGTCTGCATGGAGAGTACGGATTATCATTCTGCTCATGGGTTAGAATTACAAACAGCAAAGATGAGAGCAGAGAGGAAAGAAAACTGATCCGGGTGCTAGACGGAGCAGCAGACAGGATGTATGAAGTTGCTAAGTGCGGCAGGCTTTTTAACTCCGTTTTGAATCTGATGTTGACTTACACAGTGCACCCTGAAAGTATTCACAGCGCTTCACTTTTTCCACGTTTTGTTATGTTACAGCCTTATTCCAAATTGTATTAAATTAATCTCTTTCCTCAAAATTCTACACACTACCCCATTATGACATTGTGAAAAGATTTTAGATTTTTTTCCCCCAAATGTATTAAAAATAGAAATCTATGCTCAGATACTGTTTCCACTGATCATCCTTCAGATGTTTCTACAACTTAAATGGAGTCCACCTGTGGTGAATTCAGTTGAGTGGACTTGATTTGGAAAGGCACACACCTGTTTATATAAGATACCACAGCTGACAGTGCATGTCAGAGCATGAAGTCAAAGGAACTGTCTGTAGACCTCCGAGCCAGGTTTGTGTTGAGGCACAAATCTGGAGAATGATACAGAAAAGTTTCTGCTACTTTGAAAGTCTCAATGAGCACAATGACCTCCATCATTCATAAATAGAAGAAGAAGCTTGGAACCAACAGGACTCTTCCTAGAGCTGGCTGGTCGTCTAAACTGAGTGATCGGGAAGAAAGGCCTTCGTCAGAGCGGTGACCAAGAAGTTCTGCTGTGGAGAGAGGAGAACCTTCCAGAAGGACAACCATCTCTGCAGCAATCCACCAGTCAGGCCTGTATGGTAGAGTGTCCAGACAAAAGCCACTCCTTAATAAAAGACACAGGGCAGCCCATGTAGAGTTTGACTGAAGGACTCTCAGACCATGAGAAACAACATTATTTGGTCTGATGAGACAAAAATTGAACTCTTTGGTGTGAATGCCAGGCGTCATGTTTGGAGGAAACCAGGCACCGCTCATCATCAAGCCAGTACCATCCCTACAGTGAAGCATGGTGGTGGCAGCATCATGCTATGATAATATTTTCATCAGCAGGAACTGGCAGACTAGTCAGGATGGAGGGAAAGATGAATACAGCAATGTACAGAGACATCCTGGATGAAAACCTGCTCCAGAGCACTCTTGACCTCAATCTGGGGTGACACTTCATTTTTCAGCAGGACAATGACCCATAGCACATGGCCAAGATCTCAAAGGAGGGGGTCAGGACCACTCTGAATGTTCTAGAGTGGCCAAGCCAGTGTCCAGACTTGAATCTGATTGAACATCTCTGGAGATATCTGAAAATAGCTGCACAGACGTCTCCCATCCAACCTGATGGAGCTTGAGAAGTACTGCAAAGAAGAATGGGACAAACTGTCTAAAGATAGGAGTGCTAAGCTTGAAGCATTATTCAAAAAGACTGGAGACTGTAATTACTGTCAAAGGTGGATCATCAAAGTGTTAAGCAAAGGCAAATACTTATGTAAATGTGATTGATTAGTTTTCTGTTTTTAATAAACTAGCAAAAATCTCTAAAAATCTTTTCTCATTGTCATAATGAGGTGTAGGGACACATCAGGGTTTTTCTACCATCAACTTTTATTCTTTTGATACTTTGAAAGTAAAGCCCCCAGTATACTGTTCTTTGTGCCCAGCGCCGCTGGACTGGCGTGAGCTGCACGCAGGCAGTTCATATATACTCTGTGCAAGTGCAGCTCTCTGGAGTGCAGGCTACAGGACAAATTGAGGTCGCTGATTGGTCATTTGCTGACGCGCGAGGCAGTTTATCAACGTGCGCTCGTAGGCGTAGTAAAATTGGAGCTTGGCGCGTTCACGCCCGCGATCAAAGGCTTTTGCCGCGGCGCTCCCACGGCGCCGAGCGGCGTGAGGCAAAAGAAACAGGTATATTGGGGCCTTAAGACTGACTCTCATTCCCAAAGTTGGACAGCAAGAAACCATGTCACAAAAAATTGAA
>JBBPBX010040968.1:5046-29103 GCA_038048925.1 Garcialebias charrua
CTGATGTATGTAAAGGATTATGAGGAGGTCAATATTAATACTGACCTCTTTACCTTAATTAATTTACTTATTCAGATTGAATAGTAATTTCACGGATTCTTTCTTTTTCAGTTTACCCAATATTTCTGTGATCTTTATGATGGATAAATAAATAAAGCCATTAAGTGACAGAGACGTTAACTTAGTTTGATATGTCAAAGACACTATCATTTATTTAAAATAAATCAACTAAATTAACACCATTACACTTGATTGACATGATTTCACTTTCTTTCAATTTAACACGTCAGCACAGTTAAATTTAACACAACAGACTTCAATACTGGATGTTAAACATATTTAGTCTGAGGGCTCTTTAGCTTAAAAATAGTTACCAGCTTAGAAATTGAGGGAAAAGGATAGGAGGAAAGATGGAGAGATGGTTTACAGGAAATTGTCTTGAGCATGTTACCAGAAGTGACACTTCTCATCAGATTTCTGCTGAAATCCAGGTACGTTTGTAAACAGCTCTTTACCTTCGACGACGAGTCTGATAAAGAAATGACACCAGCCTTTCAGATGCACAGAGTCCTTCAGGCCCAGTTCGTCCGAGCTGGTTCTAGTTTACGTTTTCAACGTCTCCTGGGTTCCGCTTGGTCATCAGAAAATGTGTCAGCTCCTGGCCTCTGACTTCAAGATAAACTTATTCCAGGAAGGAATAAACAAAGTTTGAGCTTACGCTCGTTCGGAGTGGACTCATAACAAACGTGTTATTAGTCCTTAACTGAATGACTGTCCTTAGCGTGTGACTGAGTTCATCCAGCTACTTTGGGACGACCTCACATCTTGAAGTTCCCAGCAAAAACTCTGAAGCGTTTCAGCAAAACTTAGAACTTAAAAGAAGATCATGAGAGGAGTGAGACTTGTGTCTTTTTCATTGGTCCGTGGAAGCAGTTGCCGTTATCACGACCCAAGGTTACAGCCAGCAGCAGAGGGAAATGTTTAGGAAAAGACAGACTCATAGACTCCAAGAGGAAAAACACTTGGATTAGCGTCTTAACACTTCTAAAACAAATCTGAAAAGCACAGTTTGACATAAAATTCAACTCTGACACCATTATATGGTCAAGTAACACAGTAATACTCCATATTAAAAGAATAACACAGCATAACATATATCATGAAAATGACAAAAGTTATTCTTTTGATCACATCAGAATAAAATCAAAGATAGAAATAGTCTCTTTTGGTGACTATGTTCTTAGATTACAACTAATGGAATAATTTGTAGTAAATGTCTTGCTTTACTGAGAGGTCAGTAAAGGTCATCTCTGGAACAGTTCAAAAATACGCAGGTGTATCAAAGTGGACACGGTCATGCCCACTACAGTACTATCAGAAGTCTAATTAAAGAGCCTCTTTAGATTATGGACAGCCTGTTAGTTTCAAATGTTTCAGCCTGCATACTAACACATTCTCCTTTAAAGGACACAATTTATGCCTTATCCTTCTCTCTAGTAGCTGTTTATTATTATTTTTTTTATGTTTTTAGTTTCATGCCTGTACTCAATTTCGATTTGTTATGCCAAATTTGTTAGAAAAATAATTAATGTGAAAGTGAACCTTACTTACAAATCAACATCACTGCCTATAGTCATAATACTGTTTACATTCTCTGTTTACATTTATTAATACTGTTTACTTTTATTACTACTGCTTACATTTAATTACTACTGTTTACATTTACAGTACACTACTCTAATATCTACACCACTGCTGATACATATACAGTGTGCTCTGAACGGTCTTATTTAGGGATGCCCAATGTGCCTTACTGCATATGCCACTTTTTGCCTCTATAACAACATCAACTACTACCTCATACATATACTGTGCACATTAACTCATACGCTGCTTTGCCACTTTGCAAATGTCAATGCTAGAAACCTTTAGTTTATTTTAGTTATACTTTTTATACTCTTTTTTTATACTAGTATGCAAAAACTCAGGACAGTATTATGTTCATTAAATGTTTAATGTTTTAGTTTTAGAGTTGGTGTAAATTTTCATACTCTTATACCACTATGCAAAAACTCAGGACAGTGTTAGTTTTACTATTTTATGCTTATGTCTATTATTATATGTTTCAGTGTTTCAATGTTTAGATGTTTACTGTTGCACCGAGGGACTGAGAGAAACGCAATTTCGGTCCTGTGTATGTCCTGTACAGTACATATTGCAGATCTGACAATAAAGTTGACTTTGACTTTTGGTATATATATTTGAGATGTTCATTGTGGCTTTAAAATGAATTTACAATCAACGTCTGCTATTTGGCAGTGTGTCTGTGATTCTCCCAAAATAAAAGTGACATAAAAAGTGTTAAAAACAGGGGTTAGTATGCATGTTGATATGAGCGATTAGGGTTGTTTGAAGAAAACAGTAATCCACTTTGGTCTGGACCTTGCTTGGGCTAGCCATTAGCTTGTCAATCAGGTCAAAACTAAACATTAATCGTCCGAACTGAGTTTGTTTAAAGAGCTATGTACATCAGGTAAGAGGTTACCTAATTAGAATCTAACTCAAAAGATCGGAATCATTATTTTGAGTTATGCACCAACTCACAGACCTGCAGAGCTTTCACTCAAATAACAATCATGCAGCTATAAGACAAACATTCTAGAGCTCCTTTAGTTTGATCATTATTGTCAAGAAACACAGAGATACACTTATCAAACGTGAACCAGTTTGTTGAATTAAATCATTGACCCCAGTTAACTTTATCAATTTAATGTAGCTGGAGAAGAAACAGGTGAAAAGGAAAGGGTGTTTGTTTGAAGACACACTGTTTTTTTCCCCCAAGTCTATTTTTAAAACACAGACTTTCTCATTTGAACTAATGAAGAATTCTTTTCAGACACCGATAGGAGCAGTCATATAGCAGACAAACTATCCACCATTCAGTCGCCCTTACTCCATGGGACACTCTTGATTCCTCTCTAAGATCTCTTGTTAGACCAAAAAAATCAATTCCTCCATTGAGCGGCAGCCCATTTGTTCCTGAGTCTGACACAGGCTTGGGTCAATAAAGGTAGTGCATTGCTACTACCTCCCAGCAAAGCAAAACCTGTGGCACAGCAATGCTGCAAATGGTGTTCATGATAAATGGCACCAGTATGTGAAGGGAATCACTGGCGCAAGTCATAGCTAAACTGGGAAATTATTGCCAATATACTGCATTTCAATGTCATTGCATTAAACGGTAATACGATAGATGTTTTGATCAAGACACTGTGTATCACAATATCATTAAAATCTGTTTCAAAGGATGGTTTGTTGTGTTAGACATCTAAAAGCTGGTTGCAATAATCTGTTGTCATGTTTGGCATTGTAGGTGGGTTGTTTTTTTTTTATTTTTTTTTTATTATTTATGTTTTTTCTTTTAGTTTTGTTTGCATTTTGCTCCTTACATGTACTAATTCCACCAACCAAAAATACAAGCTCCAGTAAAAATGGTCTATTATAACAACTACACATTTTTCACACTATTTGTGTGCAGCATCAACAGCTTCTTTTTTTTTTAAATCATACTTTTTATTGTAGTGATCCAAAGAGGATTTAGGAAACTTTTTTTAATGAGTAGGTGAGGAAAGAAACACTGGAAAAAGTAAATATCACCATTGAGGCTAACACCCATCCATCCATTATCTTTGCCTGCTTCCTTTCCAGGTTATGAGGGTCACTGGTGCACATGTCCAGCAGTCATGTGAGAGGCTGCTGGGTACATCCTGGATAGGACACAAGTCCATCACAGGGACACATAGAGACAGATGAGACAAAACACCATTCACTCTCTTGTTCACATTTACGGACAATTTAGACTAATTTGTCTAACATGCTTTGTTTTCAGTCTGTGGGAGGAACACCCAATCCATTTCACCTGTTTATTCTCCAGCTACATTGAATTGATAGAGTTCACTGGGGTCAATGATTCAATTTGACACGCTGCTCCATGTTAAATCAGTACATCACTGTGTTTATTGACAATGAGGATCAAACTATGTTTATGTTTATGTTTATTAAATTTGTTCATTTTTTTTACAAAAGAAACAATACAAGACAATCCCATAAATGATAATGTACAAAATATAAAAAAATGAAAGGTAGCAGAAAGAAGAATAAATCTTATTATATCTGCCCCTTTTTTCCAACAATCAGATTAAACAATAATAATCTTCAACCAACAGTACAAAATGACTAACTCTTTCTAATTTTCTAACTAATACAATACACATTACGCTATTTCATATATATTTTTTAACACATTTGTTTTGATCATTTTCTTAAATGTAAACATTGACTTGGCATTTTTAACTACATTCTCCAAGCCATTCCATAATCTAATTCCCTGGATTGAGGTAGAACGTCCCTTCAAACTAGTTCTGAATTGTGGTTTTACAAACATCTCTGTCCCCTTAAGATTATAACAACTTTGTCTTTTAACAAAATGCATTTGGATATTTAAAGGTAATGCATTATTTTGAGCCCTATACATAACTGATAAAATATTATAGTCTACCAAATCATGGAACTTCAATAACTTCAGTTGATAAAATAATGTACTTGATGGATGACGGTAATGTTTTCTAGTGATAATTCTTACAGCTCTTTTCTGTAATACAAAAATAGGCTTTGTGATTGTTTTACACGCATTCCCCCAAACATCAATACAATAGATTAAGTGTGGAACAATGATTGTGTTATACAACAAATACAGAGCTTTATCATTCAATAGTTCTCTGACTTTGTACAGTACTGCAATCGATTTAGCTATTTTTATTCTTACAGAATTTATGTGTTGTTTCCATGTCAGTTTGTCATCAATGATAACACCCAAAAACTTCACCTCATTCACTCTACAAATCTCAACATCCTCAATTTTGAGTGGAACATCAACAGTTTTCTTTTTATTACTGAATATCATGTAATTAGTTTTTTCTAAATTTAATGATAATTTATTAATTTTAAACCAAGTTTGTATCTTGACAAATTCTGTCTTTATCAATTCCAACATTTGTTCTATATCTTCGCCTGAACAGAAAAATGTGGTATCATCAGCAAAAAGTACACATTTAAGGAGCCCTGACACATTTACCAAGTCATTCACATATAAAATAAATAGCTTTGGTCCAAGTACCGAGCCTTGGGGAACTCCACATGTGATATTACAGAGGTCAGATCTTACATCATTTATTTGTACAAATTGTTTCCTATCTTTCAAGTAGCTAGATACCCACTGTAATGCTGGTCCTCTAATACCATATTTGTTCAGTTTTTCAAGGAGAATGGTGTGATCAATAGTATCAAATGCTTTTTTTAAATCAACAAAAATACTGATACAATATTGTTTTTGATCGACAGCAGTAGTTATTTGTTCCATTAATTCCATGAGAGCCATTGATGTAGAGTTTTTTGCTCTAAACCCGACTGTTGCTCAGGATATTTTGTTTATCTATAAATTGATCTACTACCTTATTTTCCGTTGTATAGGTCGCACCCGTGTATAGGTCGCATTGTCCAATTTTTATCAATAAATTGGAAAAATCCAGAAATAGGTTGCACCGGTGTATAGGTCGCACCTACGTCACCACCGACGTAACGCGTCATCCACCGCTGATGTGACGCGTCACCGCTGAGACATTCCGGCAATATGGACCGAGTGTTTAGCTCTGCTGCAAATGTCTGCCACAGGAGCGCAAAGCAAGGCTATTAAGAAGATTAACACGGTAAAAACAATTATTTATTTGCTAAAAATTATAGCTGACATTATAGCAAAAGGGTTAGTGGTTTATTAGCTGAGTGGTTTATTGCTATTTGCTAAAATATACACGGAAATAAAACCAATGCTAACAGAAGAGTCCGTCTCTCAAAACATGAATAAAAATTTGAATTTTATCTCAAATGTTTCATCCAGGCCAACAGTTAGTACATTAAAGCCTTATAATTACACTCTGTAAGCAGAAAAAATATACCGAGTGGTTTCGAAGCTAATTTATAACGTAAACAGAAATAAAACCAAAGCTAACAGAGACGAGTCCGTCTCTCAAAACACGAATAAAAAATCGAATTTTATCTCAAAATTTTTTCATCCAGGCCAACAGTTAGTACATTAAAGCCTTATAATTACACTCTGTAAGAAGAAAAAATATACACCGAGTGGTTTCGAAGCTATTTATAACATAAACAGAAATAAAACCAATGCTAACAGAAAAGTCCGTCTCTCAAAATACGAATAAAAAAAAAGAATTTTATCTCAAATGTTTCATCCAGGCCAACAGTTAGTACATTAAAGCCTTATAATTACACTCTGTAAGCAGAAAAAATATACACCGAGTGGTTTCAAAGCTACCGGTATTTATAACGTAAACAGAAATAAAACCAATGCTAACAGAAGAGTCCGTCTCTCAAAACACGAATAAAAAATCAAATTTTATCTCAAATGTTTCATCCAGGCCAACAGTTAGTACATTAAATCCTTATAATTACACTCTGTAAGCAGAAAAAATATACACAGAGTGGTTTCGAAGCTATTTATAACGTAAACAGAAATAAAACCAATGCTAACAGAAGAGTCCGTCTCTCAAAACACGAATAAAAAAATCAAATTTTATCTCAAATGGTTCATCCAGGCCAACAGTTAGTACATTAAAGCCTAATAATTACACTCTGTAAGCAGAAAAAAATATACACCGAGTGGTTTCGAAGCTATTTATAACGTAAACAGAAATAAAACCAATGCTAAAAACGGAAGCTAACTGAAGCTAACCGCTAATAAAATATTGTGTTATTTTTCTCAAACATCTAATAAAGCTACTCACTTGTAAATGTCCATACAGTAATTACATTCTGTAAGTTTCAGAAAAATCCGTTGAGTGGTTCTTGACTTATCTTGCTAACAAACAGCTAACAAACACAGAGCTAAAAGAAGTTACCTCCAGCCCAGGAGGCCGACAGAGACAGTCCGAACAGAGGAACTTTTTTCGGACACATGAGCTAGAAACGGTCGGTGTATTCCTCTGGAAGTGTCCCCCCTGTGGCCGAAACTGGTACTGCACTGCGCCCCTAGCGGCAGAAAGTGGTACTGCACTGCGCCCCTAGCGGCCGAAAGTGGTACTACACCATTTTCTGCCAAAGTGAAAAACGGTCACAACTGAGCCAAAAATTGGTCTAAAAATATGGAAAAAAATCCATAAATAGGTTGCACTGGTGTATAGGGCGCAGGCCTTGAAAAAAAAACATAAAAAGGTGCGACCTATACACCAGAAAATATGGTAATGAAGCTCTATGGTCTGTCATAGCTGCTTGGCTGCTATTTGAATGGAAGCTCTGCAGTCTTTAAGAGTTACAAAACTCAAAATAATGTTTCAGATCTTTCGAGTCAGATTCTAATCAGCTAACCTTTTACCTGATGTAGATACATCTTTAAACAACCTAAGTTTGGAAGAATAATGTTTAGTTTTGATCTGATTTACAAGCTAATGGCTAGTCAGGTCAAGACCCAAGTCCTACTTTTCAGGTCTCTTGCAAATAAGTCCCAGAGGATAAATGGGATTAACCTGTATAAATAAAGGTTGAATGAAAAAGTGGATTTCTACCTTCTTCAAACAACCCTAATCACTCACATCAGCATGCATACCATCCATCCATTGTCTTCCGCTTATCCGGGGTCGGGTCGCGGGGGTAGCAGCCTAAAGGCCTTGTTATACTTGAGCCGACGGCCCGTCGGATGTCTTTTACCCCCCGTTGAGTGAGCAAACATTGCACAACTTTTGGCCGCACTCCCGCTGCTATCCCCCGTTCGACAGCCTGTCGTGTACATAGCCCCCAAGCAGAACTCCGAGACGCCGACGATGCGGCTCGCAGCGTGTGATTGGTTCAAAGTTTGTGGGCGTTTTTTGTTTTTGCTTTGACAGACATTTGAAGAGAAACTTGTCTGTACCGTGCGCCTCAGCACACTACCCAACACACACACACACACACACACACACACACACACACACACACACACACACCCCCAATACATATATATATATATATATATATAATATATATATATATATATATATTTACGCGCGCACTCAAAAGCATGCCTGCGCCTGCATGCACCCTTTAAAAGAAAGCAAATTCCGCTGTGAAACAACAAGCCGTGTTGGTCTAGTGGTAAAGACGTTGCGCTCCCACTCAAAGGACGTGAGTTCGAATCTCACATGGTTGAGTTTTTTTTTTTTTTAAATACGGTTATACGGGTACAGCGTGCAAAACTGTAACTAAAGCCTATTTTGTGTGAGAAATCATTTAATATCTTATATTTTTTTATATATGTGATTGCTATTTGAATTGATTGTTAATTTTGTTTGAAGAAGGGACAGAAATAATGAGATTTTTTTCTTCTTCTGCCTCCTTTCATTTTTTTCATGAAATCCTGGAATGCAGTGGGAGGGAAGAGGGAGGGATTTATTATAATTTATCCCCCCACGTCTTGCCAAGTATAAACACTCATGCGGTCGGTGACTGGGTTCACTCAGCGGGAGGTAAAAGACATGTCGGCGGGAGGTAAAAGACATGAGACGCTAGTATAAACCCAGCTTAAGTAGCAGACATTTGATTGTAAATTCCTTTTGAAGCCACAATGAAAATCTCTCTCTCACAATGCTGATTTGTATGTACACTTCACTTTCACATGCATTATTTTTGTGACACTTTGGAATAACAAAGCTGAATTGAGCAAGAGCATGACACTTTAAAAAAAGTGACTAGAAAGAAGGATAAGGCATAAATCATGTGTGTCTTTTAAAGGAGAATGTGTTAGTATGCAGGCTGAAACATTTGAAACTAACAGCTATCCATAATCTAAAGACACTCCTTAGTTAGACTTCTGATAGTACCATTAGCCTTCTGTTCTTCTAAAAAATTAATCTAAAAAGAAAAGTAAGCAGGGTGCAAAACTGTTACCAGTACTCTAATGCCTCTTTTCCACCGCTCGGCTCGGCTCGGGTTGGATCGGCTCAGGTCGGCTCAGTTCGGGTCGGGTCACATCTATGTTCTGTTTCCACAGCTTTTTTGTACCCCTTCTGTGGGCGGGGTCCAGAATCCTACTCGTCTTACCACATGGTGGCAGTAGTGTTCCTCAAGCTATTTACTACAGTACTAGCCACCACTAGAAGAAGAACACAATAAAGACTTTGTTTCACATATTATCAATTCTATCAAAAACCACAAAGCTGATATTTTTCAAAAAAATCTAGTGTGATCACAACATGTTCATATACGAAATGTATCCTGTTGGAGTTATTTGAAATAAAATTCAATGTTTTATAGACATAAATGTGTCAACCTACGTCCATTATTTTCTACTTTGTTTCACATATTATCAATTCTATCAAAAACCACAAAGCTGATATTTTTCAAAAAAATCTAGTGTGATCACATCATGTTCATATACGAAATGTATCCTGTTGGAGTTATTTGAAATAAAATTCAATGTTTTATAGACATAAATGTGTCAACCTACGTCCATTATTTTCTACTTTGTTTCACATATTATCAATTCTATCAAAAACCACAAAGCTGATATTTTTCAAAAAAATCTAGTGTGATCACATCATGTTCATATACGAAATGTATCCTGTTGGAGTTATTTGAAATAAAATTCAATGTTTTATAGACATAAATGTGTCAACCTACGTCCATTATTTTCTACTTTGTTTCACATATTATCAATTCTATCAAAAACCACAAAGCTGATATTTTTCAAAAAAATCTAGTGTGATCACAACATATTCATACACGAAATGTATCCTGTTGGAGTTATTTGAAATAAAATTCGAATTTTTATAATTTATTTTCGTTGTGCAAACACAGGTTTTGGAAAAAGTCAAAGCGAAACTACTTTAAATGCAGCACATTTGACCATACGTGACAATATTAAAGCGTGGTTAAGCTCAGGAGCCCTCGTACTATTAAAGTCAGCTATGAAATATATTTTATATCTGTTCATTGAGCTACATTTAAAGACATAAAGCCGCCCGCGCGCCGCGTGTTACTCGTGGCGAAACTACTTTTTAAAATCGTGCAGTTTTGAGCAGTACGTGATTTTATTAAGGACACGTTCAGCTGAAGACCCATCTTTGCTATAAATTTAAAAAATAATAATTGTTTTTACCGTGTTTATCATGTAAAAGTCCTGCAGTGATCGCGTCCCTCGCTTCCGTAAAAACAGCTCTCGTCTCCTCCTCCCTCCTTCCGGAGCGGGTGAGCTCGCTTCAGTACACCTCTGAAAGCAGCCCGAAAATCTCAGGAAATCTCGCGCGGCTCCGCTCGGAATAGCCGGTGGGAAAGGATGAAAGGGGGTCTCTGCGACGCACATATGACGTAACATCCGACCCGAGCCGACCGGTGGAAAAGGGGCATAAGGCAGGGGTGTCAAAGTCAAATACACCGAGGGCCAAAAAAACAAATGTGCTACAAGCCAAGGGCCGGACTGGTTCAATGTTTATTATAAGGGGGTGATGTAATGTTTTTTTTTTTCTTCTTTCTGCACTCTTTTCATTCAATGTTTTCTTTTTGATGAATTTGTTTTCTTTTGTCTCTTTGAAATTAATGAATAAATTAATTAAATAAAATATTAAATAGCTTTACATCTGCTAAGTTCTTGGCATAAATCAACACAGACATGTTCCTGCTTTTAGTATTTTACATTGTTTTATAATGTAGCTGTTTACGTTTCGTTTTTTTAATACAGTTTTCTTATGATTTTTAATTAATATGCTTTTCTATGATTGTTTACTGTTGGCTGCAAGTATCAAGCTGCAAAATCCTTCATTTTCTACAGCTGATAGCTGTTGGTCATTAATTATGATGAAGTTTAGCAACTTCTTGGTGAACATTTGAGCTCCGTGGCTTCAGCTGTGTGTTTTTCTTGTTCAATCCGGGGCGGGCCCTCTGAATTTGGTCAGCCGCTCTCAGCCTGTCCCTCCTACGAGACGGGCAAGACAGCGGTTCGGACTGGACGCAGCTGGCCACGGTCGGTCTCCCTGTTTCGGTTCAGCGAGAGTGGCGTCCCGCTGAAGCCCCAGAGCTCGAATGTCCAACGTAAAACTAACTTGACAGCGGTTTAATGTTGCGCTATGGCTCTGCAGACATTGCACGTTGCTGTCTTGTGGTGTTTAGTGTAAAATACTTTCACACAGCGGACATGTTACAATGAAAAGTTGGCCAGCTGTTGGCTAAAGTGCTACTCACAGTGAATCTGCATGCTGTAGCTGGCTGCAAACTATGAAATGGATTTCCTGAATGTGACGTGAGGCGGGTCTTGTTACTCTGGGTTCATGAGACATGACTTCGGATCGGATTGGCACCCTCCCGTTGCATTGTGGGGAATGTAGTGTTGGTGCATGCAAAACACCAGCGGGCGGCTTTGGCCTGCGGGCCATTTCTGATAGTAATTAAATATCATCCAAGCGGCCATAGATAATTAATTTGCGGGCCAGATTTGGCCCGCGGGCCTTGACTTTGACATATGTGCTCTAAGGTGTACAGCAAATTCAAAATGTGTTTTAAAAATGTCTTGCTGGCCAATATTTTTAGTTTCTTCAATGTACACACAAAAACAGTTTATTTTCCTTGTTTTCATTTGATGGGACCAACATAAAAAATAAAAAAGACAGAAGCCACATTTACCCCTTTATTTTTGGCATCTATTCATATTAGTACTGATCACAGTACAGTAATGTGCATATTGAAGTTGTGGATCCTCACAAACTGTGGCCTGTTGGTTAAGAAGGTTAATAAGTACACAAACTGGAATAAACTATATTTCATAAATGAGGGCAGAAGGGAGATTTTTATCATCTGCGCAGCAAGACAAAACACTTTTATTTAAACCATTGCATTGTAGCTGCTATATACAGTATTAGTCATTTGTTAGGCTATGTGTTTTTTAAACATCTTCTCATAATCAGTGGCCTTTAATCTCTTGAACTTGTTAGGGAAAACTAATTATCAGTTACATTTTCTTAGAGTTAATAAAAGACTGCTTAGCCTGGCTAAGAGGAACATAATTAACAAAAATATCTTAATTTGTTTGTTTGTCCCTCAAAGGAACCTACAATTTGATAATTAACCTGTTGCAGTTCACTTTCCACATGGAGTAATGAGCAGAGAGATGAATGCAATCACCCTCATCCTATAATTATGTGTCATGAATAAATGTATGCATTAACGTGCTTATTATCTGTTACATGTCTTACCATATAATCTTATGCAGAAATTATGCTTATTTATTCATCTCCTTGCCTATTAACATTTTCCTGATTTGTTCATTTAGAAAACATAACACAGCAGCTGAGCGAGGAGACACATGCAATCTCAAGCGCACAGGAACATGCAGATTACTTCCCCATACACAAACACATCGAGCTCAGGTTGGACTTTCCCACACTCTTCAAATGATACAAAGTCAACTGAGTGGACACTGTGCAGTCACACAGCAAGCAGCACAAAACTTGAATCAGTAACCACACGGGGAGAAGCCCTCCTTCATAAGAAGCTGAAACAGCTTGTCCAGATCACTTCCTTTTCTCTGCGTCATGTGGCTTTCGGTCTCGACTACTTCCTTTTTTGCTTGCGTATCAATTTTGACATCACTATTTACGTGTACTTCTCACCACACGCTGGGCAAAGACTTTGTGTTGAGAGAAGCGTGTTAAAGGGCTTGGATTAGATTTGAAAATGTCGTTGTTGATGGATGGAGAAGTGCTGTCCCTGTCTTCTTCGTCGTTACCGTCCTTATCAGGAGGATCACAGGACGATGTTTTGACTAAGAATGCCGGTATCCTTCCCACGACCCAGCAGGAGAAAATTTCAACCAAAGAACTATGGCCTGGGTATAGTATGAGCTTCAATTTTACACAGCAGCCTAATCTGTGTTAAGATGATGAAAGATTTAAATAATGTTGCTGTATTTTAAAAGTTTCTGTTTTTTTGTAATTTTATGTTTCTCACAATTGATGTGCGAAAAATCAAGACAATATTCTATATCAACTGCGTTTTATTTAAAAAGAGTCTGACCTTAAAATATTTTAGAGAGACACCCTGATGCATGCTGATTTTAGAGAGACGTTTGGGTAGTTAAATGAAGAAGTTCAGCTCAGTGAGCAGAGGCATAAAGAGAGGCTGTGGAGTTTCCTATGAGGTCATAAAGATGTAGTCATCAGTTCATAATTGACTCCATTATGTTGTAAAAACAGCTAGTAAAATTATTACACAATGTCAAGCCTTCAACCTGAAATAAACATTTGTGTTTTATTGTGACAGTAACGGTTCTACACATGGGCAAACGTGGTGAAGGCTATAATCACCCTTGGTACAGAAATGATAGATTTGCACATAAATAAGTTTGTCAAACCAAAGAAGTGACGCTGTCCTGTCTCCTGTTAAGGGACTCGTGGTGGCCATCAGCTGGAAATGCAGGAAAAGACACACACAGCATATTGTCAGGGCTGCCATTAGCACATAGGAAACTTGTCTCCAGATTTATCCCATGCCACAACAGTGACTAACAATACTGCTGAAATTACACACACAAAAAAAAGCTGTGGCATTTTGGTGTCCTTTTTAGATGGCATGCAATTAAAAACTTCATGAAACTTGCTCGGTGTTTATTAGCTGTCAGAAAATCCAATCATGGAGACGAGGAGCGCGGTGCAGTCACAAGCAGCACAGTTGACACAACTTGCTGATTTGCCAACTCAAGGGGACGGACATTAGTTTTCCTTTCTGGCCACTCAAAATGAAACGGTTTCATTTCAACATCTGCCTTTTTTCAAAATGTCCTAACCTTCCCAGTTGGTGGTTTACATTGGATGATTCACCAATTACTGTATTGGCAACAAGCAGCCTACACTAAGCACTGGGGACTTGTTGAATACAGAGTAGTGACAGACCATATCAAGGTTCTTTATTGTCATTTGCATCACTTGTGGTACGTGATGTGGAACAAAATTATGTACTCAGGGTCCTAGTTACACCCCAAAATAGCAGAAATATAAAATATAAAAAGAAAAAGTATATAAGGATCACGATACTAAGATATACACTAAACAAAAGCTAAACAAGACACTAAAAGATCTGATATACGCTAAACACTAATACTGTAAAACAATACAGCATATTAAACAGCAGCCCAAACATGAGTCTGTAGTGGCAGATGGGTGTGTCAGCATGGATAATTCACTTTTCACCAATTAAAATGACATTACAATGATTTTTCTCTTTTGGCGTATATTTAGAAATGTACATTTCATTTAAATAATAAAACTGGTTTGCTCATCTGATGAGGTCATAAAGGAGTCACACAGCAGTTCTACCTAAGTACTTTCTGGAAATTCACCTACAAAAAAAGAGGAATACTTTTTTTTAAGCTTTGGACTACAGCAAACGTTTCACACAAAGTCATAAATGAAAAATACTTTAATTCAAATAAATGTCAGTATTTTAGGAAATACACTAAATACTATTTCCTGCTTTCAGTATCCCTATACACATGTTTGAAATAACTTTGAGTGTGGATGGTGAGTGAAGCTGTGGCTCGTTTCATACTTTAGTTCAGGGACCACTCACATTGAGATAAAAGGAAGAAACTTAATCATGTTGTTTGTTGTTTGTTTTTATGTGTCATGTTAAGTAGAACAAAGCAACGCGTGAAAAGGAAAATAATGTGATCTGTTTGGCAGTGCGGGTTTTTACATAAATTAACAATAAAGATGTGCAGAGCTGTAAATCTAGTCTACAAAATGAGCTACACCTGGAACCATATCTAGTAATAGTGACCTTCCTAAAGTCACAAATGTACGGTTATTTTACCCTCAATAAACTTGAGAGAAGACAACATTTTAAATCAAACCAACCTTTTATAAATTGGTTTACTTGTTTTTCTAACAATTCCATGCTGGGTGGATGTAGTGCAGTGGTAGGGCAGCCATCTTGGAGCTGGAAAGTTGTATGTCCAATCACCTGTCATGCCAACATATCATTTCATCTTTGAGCAAGACACCTGTTCCCCAACTACTCCTTGGGCAGCTTAAACAGATGTCCACTGCTCCACTTGGAAGTATCTGACATGTAATACGTCAATTGCAGAGAACAAATTGTGTAATTGTATGGGAACATTATTATTATCCTTATTTCCTTTATCTTTACCCGTGTCTTCCTTTTTGGGTCACGTGGGTCACTGATGCCCATGTCCAGCTATCACTGTACGAGAGGCGGACAGGTCTCAGTCATCACAGGGACACAGAGACAAACGAGACAACCAACCATTCACTCTCACTCACACCTACAGACAATTTAGAGTTACCAATCAACCTAACATGCATATTTTTGGTCTGTGGGAGGAAAATAGAGTACCTGGAGAAAACCCACGCATGCATGGACTGCCGTTATTATTAGGCTTTTCTTTCTTTCTTTCTTTCTTTCTTTCTTTCTTTCTTTCTTTCTTTCTTTCTTTCTTTCTTTCTTTCTTTCTTTCTTTCTTTCTTTCTTTCTTTCTTTCTTTCTTTCTTTCTTTCTTCATTATTATTATTCACAAACACTGCCTTTATGCAGTTCTTAAACAAAGATTAGTTCCACTGCTTTCTGGTTTTGTTTGTGTTGATACGCTTGTAAAATTTGCCCAGTTAAACATGACAGCTCTTGGGTCAAGGGGTCACACACACAGATAATTTTAGTGTATGTTATTGCAATTTTATATTGTCGACGTCTGAAATATTTACCAGTGTGATCCCTCAATTGTGTTTGTGCTGTAATTATTTTTCTTTCTTTCTTTGTATTTATCAGTGTTGCCTCGATTCACATGTTTGTGCATCCAACCCCAGTTAGAAAATTATTGGAAAATTTACCAAGCTGATAACTGCTTTCATAATACTACTAATTAATTACTACTAATTAATTACTATTAAGTCAGCTCGCCTCAACAAAACAACACTGGCTATGTTGAACCTGCTTCAATGTGCATGTATTTTTTCTGTTCACAACTAGTACATTCACTGATTATTGTACTTTCTGAGAGGTTAATTAAAATGTGTCCAGTTGTTCAACAGATATTTTGCTAGCAGGGAAACCCAGACCAACATGGCAAAAACATTATCACCATTTTACCTTCAGCAATGGACAAAAAAATAAATACATTTATCTAAAAGGCAGAAATAGTTGTAAGCTCTCATCCCATAAATATCACTCACTGTACATGGAGACTTTTGACCCACTAAGATGAACTTCTTACGTAATGTTACACTTTGCTATTTGTTGTGGTGTCACATTTTCCAGCAGGACTTGGCACCTACCCGCACTACCAAAGGTTCCAAAAGCTGGCTATGATATATTCTAATTTTCCCCATGTTCTAATGTTTAGAGATGCACCTGTAAGTGAATGAAAGCATGTATTTGTGGAGGAATTGAACCCCTACGGGGGTTGAGGAGTGATTTCAGGCTGTGACTCTTTGTAGTACCAAGCTCTGTGTGGTTACTGTAGTCCAACAGTGCGTTATTGTGAATAAGCCCTGAGGGGCTTACATACAGAGAGCTTTGTGCTCCTGCATGAACACATTCCCTCAGGAGACCTTTCTGCTGCCTCTCTCTGTCAGCTTTCACTGTTAAACCAGACCACACAACTGATGGCAAGAAAGCTAGTATGACTAATTAATGTATGCTAAATATATGTTTTTTAAACCAAATGGTTCCCTTGAAACAGTTTCTAGGAATAATCACCTACATTGTTTCCACAGGCATTGAATGCACAAATACATCAGACTGTAAAAGCAGATTTGATTGAGAGAAATGCATTACAGCGTGGTCATATGTGTGTGTGTGTCTGAGAGTCTTGAGAGCATAATGTGGCTGTGCATATGTGTGGGTGTGCATAATAGCTGCTATTCGATTCACTGTAAGTGCACAATGTGAGAGTGGGTGTTCAAAAGTACCTGACTTTGCTCTGCGTTTTCATGCTTTTGCTTAATAATAGAAATCCTCTTTTGAATGTTCATCATCATGACTTTTATTTATGGCACACAGTATCCTCATTTCCTGTGTGTGTGTGTTTCTGTGTGTGTAGGACAGAGAACACAACCCTCGATGAGGACAGATTGCTGTCCACAGATGAGCAGTTCACGTTGATCACGGAGAGCTTGATAGTCACCTCCACCGATCAGGAGAAGCTCCTGCTGCTCAACAAGAACACTGAGCTCCGCAGAGTCAACAAAGAGGTACAACACCGCTGCTCTGACTCTGTACAGAATCCTTGCAGGTTAACTTATTATTACTGATGTTGGCAGTCACATTTAGTTCTTTCTTGGAAACCAGAGGAGAGATGTGGGCGTTGTGTGAACAGTGCTACAAAGCTGTGAAAAGTTAGAATTTAGACTACAGTTAGCACCGTTACACAACCTTTGCTTCCTGGTTAAATGGCATGCATTTTAATGACTTTAACTACAATGCTTTAAGAGAAAATCAGAGGGAACAGAGCCACCTTCATTTCTGGAACTTGTGTTGTTGTGGGGACAGAATGAAAATGATGACAGTGGTGGTGAAATGAATGATGTCAGTGATCATTGCAGTAGAGGCACTGACAGTGATTATGTGTAGATATGATGATGATGATGATGGTGTCTCACAGCTGATGAAGCTGAATGAGGACTGGGACCAGGTGTACCGCAGCGCCACAATGGGTCTGCAGCAAAGACTGGAAGCTCTGGAACTGGAGAACGGTGCCATCAAACAGATGAACAAACGACTGCTCCTCAAATATGAACATCAACAAGTAAACACTCTGCTTGAAGCACCCACACAATAATAATAATAATAATAATAATAATTTGTCACATTTGTCATCTGTGTATGTTCCCATACTTGACAGACGAAACTGGTCTTCTGCATTTAACCCAACCACCACCAGATGGTGCAGCGAGCAGCGTAGTCGCGGGTTTTGTTGCCACAACTTATACTTGCTGATTGTACCAAAAGTTCAATTACATTTCAATTCAGTTTATTTTTATAGTGCCAAGTCACAAACGAAGTTGTCTCAGGGCACTGTTCAAAAACATCCACATACATTCAAAAGCCAATTAGTAAAAATTCTCTCTCTAAGGAAGCCAGCAGCATATTGCGTTGAGTCTTCACTTCATTGCAGTCTCCCATCCTGAGCAAGCACAAAGGCAACAGTGGAAAGAAAAAAACTCCCTTTAAACAGGAAGAAACCTCCAGCAGAACCAGACTCAGGGCAGACCGCCTTCTGCTCTACCAACTGGGTTTTAGAGGACAGAGAGAAACAAATGAACACAGAATGGCAAGTCCGGATGTAGGTGCAGGTGGACCTCCTGTTGGAAGAAAGACCTAAAAAAACATGTAAAGGATAGAAAAAAATACAAATACAAAACAGGTAGAAAACCAATACAGGTAGAGTAACTAAAGACAGCAGCAGAGTAAAGAGATTAGTTTGTCATCCAGCAGTCTAAGCCTATAGCATGCATAACTAAGAGATAGCTCAGGAAACCCAAGTCAACCCTAGCTATAGGATTTGCCAAAAAGGAAAGACCTACACCTAATCTTAAAAGTAGACAATGTTTCGGCCTCATGGACAGAAACCGGAGGTTGGTTCCACAAGAGAGGAGCATGGCGGCTGTGGCTGAGTGGTTAAATGGTAAATGGAGCTTATTTATATAGCGCTTTCCAGCCCCCTATGAGGGGCCCCAAAGCGCTTTACAATACCAACCATCCACCCATTCATATACACATTCATACACCGGTAGCGGCAGACTGCCATGCAAGGCGCTTTCCAGTCCTACCGGGAGCAACTCGGGGTTAAGTGTCTTGCCCAAGGACACAACGACACATGGTGTGGGGAACCGGGATTCGAACCGCCAACCTTCCGATCGGGGGACGACTGCCATTACCACTATGCCACGGCCACAGTCGTCCTCCAATGCAAAAGTTGGGAGTTTGAATACACCAGCAGTCACATGTCGAAGTGTTCCTGGGCAAGACAATGAACCCCTCATTGCCTCCCATGTGTGTCCCATCGGTGTATGAATGTGATGAAGCCCTGTCTCTTTAGAATGATTTGTTCAATTAGCTTTGTAGAGATCTAGTAGAGTGCTGTATGAATGGGTAAATGAGGCACAGATTGTAGTGTAAAGCACTTTGAGTATCTCCATAAGACAGAAAGACACTATACTGTATAAGTACAGTCCATTTACCATTTGATAACTGAAAATTCTTCCTCATTCTACTTTTGGAAACAATAGATACCACAAAATAACCTGCAGTTTGAGAGCAAAGTGCTCTGTTAGGATAATATGGAACAACCAGATCTCAAATATAATATGGAGCTAGGTTGTTGAGAGCTTTGTAGGTTAGAAGTAAGATTTTGAATTCAATTATGAATTTTACAGGGAGCCAATGGAGAGAAGCTAAAACTGGAGAGATATATGATCTCTCCTACTAACTCCAGTTAAGACTCTGGCAGCAGCATTTTGGATCAACTGAAGACTTTTTAAAGGAGTATTTGGACACCTAGACAAAAAATAAGTTCAGACTTGTTTGTTTTACCTGACCAACAGGAGCTTTTTAGTCATGAAATAACTAAATACAAAAAGCAAACAGAAAAGTAAAAATTACTTGGATCAACAAACGTCAACATCTAGTAAAAACATTTCCCAGATGTATTTATTTTTATTTATTTTATTTTACCAGTAGCAATACTGTATTTGTTATATGGAGGCAGAACTTAAAACTTATTTTAGAAAAAGCTGAGAATGGAATTTGGTCTCATTCTGGATTTTACTAATGGTTTCATGCCAGAAGTCTTTCAATATGTGATTTTTGGTACTTGTTTATAAAAATATTCAATTCCAAACTCAAGTGTACTAAACCCCCCAACAGATTCCATTATGCTACTAAGCGAAAACAAAGCAAAAGTGGAAAAGTGAGGAAAATTAAAGCCCACCCTTACTGCTTCTACATATGCACAACAAACTCATAGCAAATGTCAAGCACAGAAGTGGAGGGGTGATGGTGCAGGCTTGTTTTGCAGCCATAGAACCAGGGCACTGTGCAGTCACTCAGTTCACCATGGACTCCTTTGCAGACCAAAGTATTCAAGTTAAATATGAGGACAAATCTAACAACAAACCAACTAAATTGGGCAATGATGCAACAGAACAAGTATCTCAAACACTACGAAAATTTAAAAATAAATATAAAACAGAATGGCTGAATTTTTTTTTTAATATTGCCATGGTCCAGTCAAAGTCCAGACCTGAACCTGGTTGAAATGTAGAACATGAAGAGATCCGTGCAGACACAAATATAAGCAAACCTCAATGAACTGAAGCAGCATTGCAAAGAAGAATAAGCCAAAATGTCTCCAAAACCATGTGAGAGAATGATTTTCTCAAACAAAAGGCAACTACTGAGATAACTCACCACTGAGTTCCACCAAAAACTGGATTAGGTTAAACTACCTCAATGTCAGTGAAAGATGTAAATTCTTCTGGAAAATGTAATGCACATGAGTTCTGTTGATGTTTGGTACAGATGCTCTGCTGTCAACAATGTGAGCGTGATAGTTGACAGCTCTTTCAAGTTTAATAATCAGATCAGAACAGGAGTGAAATCAAGGCTCTAGTTCAGAGTTATCATTGAGGAAAAGACATGTCTTCATGTAAAAGACCTGCAAACAGGCATTCACACTTTTATCACTTTCTGACTGGACATGCTGCTCTAGATCTGCCTTCTGTGCCTCCTCTACAATCTGTGCAGCAGCTCTTTTAGACTTGCACAAAATAGGCCCTGATGTTGATATATTTTTATTGAACACTACAACCAACCAGCAAGTTTCTCTTGTGGTTCAGATTAAAGTAGAAAACGGGTTTTATGGTGGCTGGCCCAAACCAATGGAACAATTAACCCCTCCAAACACATGGGTGATGAAAATAATTGTCGCTGCTTCAGACTTTTTCCCCCTCCTTTGGCTTAAAATTGAAGTACAAGTCTTTATTTATTCATTCATTCAAACTTTATTTATACAGGTTATTCTCACTGAGCCTCAAAGACTCATTTACAAGAGATGCCTGTTTATTTGTTGCTGTTGCAAACCAAAAGGACATCAATGACCATGACTGTGTTTTATTGTGTTTGTCTGTTAGCGAAATATGTTGAGAATCAATTTATTTAATTTTGCAGAAACTAATAACTGGATGTACATATGAAGATGATTAATTTTGGGATCAGTCCTATTCAAGATGGCTGCCACAGCTAATAGAACTTTAAAAAAATACAAAAATGGCGATAACTGTGAATTTTACAGCTACTGACCTAGAAGTCGGTGTGGCAGTCGCTGAAACTGACCCCAACAGATAATTTATTTGAGCAAGAATTTTCTTTCAAACTTTGCCATTAACTATTTAGAATTAACTCTGTCTGTTGGTAAAATATTTTATGAACCACTGCCAAGTCTGTAATACATTTTTCAGGAAATATTCATTGAATGTATCTCCATGTCTGGTTAGTTTTTGAAATCAAAGCAAATCAAGATGGCCCTCAAAGCTTATAGACCTTAGCCAACACAAAAAGGCACAACAACCAACCAGTCCTTCCAAGTACTGTGCTATAGTGTAGTGTGGTAGCTGAGCATCATTCTCAACACATAGTCAAAGCAGTATTACATGATATTGCAATATTTTCAAAAACTTCTTAATTTAAATTACTGGCATGAAAGGTGGCAGGAAATATGAATTCCTTCAAGGAAATTTAATTTATATCTCCTTTTTTAAATCACTTGTAGTGATCTTAATATCTAACTAACTTGTAAAGCATAATGGTCAACTTGAGCTGACATGTCCTATTTATACAGATGAAATTAACATTGGCTTCACACTATAGGGCTTTTTATGTGATTTCATGTACTGTACCTGTAAGTATTTTGAATCACAGAGCACAAAGGATTGTTACGAGCAGTCGCTGATGACTGAGCTGAAAAAGAACCAGGAGCTGCAGGAATACATCAGGATACTGGAGAGCAGAATGCACCATGCAGAAAAAGGCAATATGAGTATCGAGCAGGTATTCCTCCCGCCATTTTTACACATTTGCAGAGGTGGAAAGAGTACTGGAAATTTGTACTAAAGTACAAGTACTGTTACACTGCTTAAACTGTACTCAACTACAAGTAAAAGTATTGGTGCTATAAAAATACTTAAGTAAAAGTACAAGGTATACCTCTCAAAAACTACTCAGAGTATTAATTCATTTTTAACTGATTGATGTTTTATTGTGTTGTCGATAGAAGTCATTCAGTTTGATTTACTGTATATAACAGCAACATTCAAAGTAGTACTGTACATTTCTCAGACACTCAGAAACTCCGTCTTATTTTACCAGGCAAACCGATGGCAGTGACAATATCAAAGATCTTTGCATACTTAGCCAAACTACAAATTAATAACACACACATACAAACAATAAAACAGCAATATCATACAGGTAGCTGTAAAACCTTGCATACCATAATATGTTTTTGAGATTTGATGCTGAAGTCTTGTAAGCTGCTATCACTGTAAAGATGAAACAAAGTTTGCATCTGGACCTGTCTCCTTTTCACTCTGTACATGAACATTTCCTCCAGGTACGACCACGGGCACTCGTCCTCAGCCTTTATCTCGTCATTTTGTCGGTTGATAGTGTTGTCCTCTGCCTACATTTTGGCTTTTTCTCCAAATCTTCGGTCTATAAATGACTCTCTACGGAGCTGTCCTTTACTTATACGTCATAGGTAATTAGTGCATTCGTGATCTGAGAGCCTTATTGGCTACAAAGATGCAGATGAACAGTTTGAATACACATTTGAAAGAATTACTCATAGAAGTACAAGTACCCAAATAATCTACTTAATTATAGTAATGTGAGCATTTGTAATTTGTTACTTCCACCTCTGCCAGTTTGTCATTTTATCTTTGCTATGAAAATCAATAGACTGTTGCTTATTTTTTTTCTTTTTATGTTTTCACTGAAGGGAAGCTTTAGTGTTGCCAGTCCTGGGTCCTGTCGTAACATTGGCAACGTTTATGGATACAGCCCCTCATCCTTGTTTCCCACACCTTCCCCCAGCTCAGAAATAGGATGGAAAGGGGGAAAAAACAAGCTGCTCTTCATTGGTATCACTGGCAAACAACTCCCAAAAAGAAATACAGGATTTAAAAGAGCAGCTGGTGGCCCTCAGGTGTCAGGTGGGTTGCTCTCAAAATCCAAACAAGTTCTTACACAACTACTGCAAAAAAAAAAAAAAAAAAAAGAATAGAGCAAATTACTGTTGCCAGGTAAAGATTTGTTTGATGTTCAAACCAAATGAAGGCTGCACCATCTAGTGGTGCCACTCAGTTCTGACTCATAAGAAGCCAAAAACCTCCAACCAGCTCACTACTGGTGTCCTGCATCAGCAGACCAAGATTTATGAAGCAGAATATCAGACGGAGCACAGCGACCATAAGCACACGCTGCAGGAGAACCGAAGGCTCAGGAAGAAGTGGGAGGAGATGCGCCAACAGGTGACACTCCTGCAAGAACAGGTACACCTGTCTGCACTCTGACACACGTGCACGTTCACACATTTTGACAAAGAACCTGGTATTAAACCAGGCAGAACTAATATCTCTCTTAAATCTAGGATCAGCAAATGAAGGCCCCCAGGCCAAATCCAGTTTTAGGGGTGGTTGAGGAAGGTTGGTGGGCAGGTTAACCTGAAGGATGAAAACAATGTGAGCAGAGGCAGAATATGTGTCATGGAATTTAAGATATTTAGTATACAATCCTTATTTTAAAGAAGCCAAATATATATATATATAAATATATACTACCGGTGTATGAATTTGTGTATGAATGGGTGGATGGCTGGTAATGTAAAGCGCTTTAGGGCTCCTCACAGGGGGCTAGAAAGCGCTATATAAATAAGCTCCATTTACCATTTATATA
>JBBPBX010040969.1:0-29103 GCA_038048925.1 Garcialebias charrua
CACCTGGTCTCACTCTCTGATCCACACACCTGTTCTCACTCTCTAATCCACACACCTGTTCTCACTCTCTGATCCACACACCTGTTCTCACTCTCTGATCCACTCACCTGTTCTCGCTCTCTGGTCCACACACCTGGTCTCAATCTCTAATCCACACACCTGGTCTCACTCTCTGATCCACACACCTGTTCTTACTCTCTAATCCACACACCTGGTCTCACTCTCTTATCCACACACCTGTTCTCACTCTCTAATCCACACACCTGGTCTCACTCTCCAATCCATACACCTGTTCTCACTCTCTGATTCACACACCTGTCCTCACTCTCTAATCCACACACCTGGTCTCACTCACTGATCCACACACCTGTTCTGACTCTCTAATCCACACACCTGTCCTCACTCTCTAATCCACACTCCTGTTCTCACTCTCTGGTCCACACACCTGTTCTCACTCTCTAATCCACACTCCTGTTCTCACTCTCTGGTCCACACTCCTGTTTTCACTCTCTGATCCACACTCCTGTTCTCATTCTCTGATCCACACACCTGTTCTCACTCTCTGATCCACACACCTGTTCTCACTCTCTGATCCACACACCTGTTCTCACTCTCTGATCCACACACCTGGTCTCACTCTCTAATCCACACACCTGGTCTCACTCTCTGATCCACACACCTGTTCTCACTCTCTAATCCACACACCTGTTCTCACTCTCTGATCCACACACCTGTTCTCACTCTCTGATCCACTCACCTGTTCTCGCTCTCTGGTCCACACACCTGGTCTCAATCTCTAATCCACACACCTGGTCTCACTCTCTGATCCACACACCTGTTCTTACTCTCTAATCCACACACCTGGTCTCACTCTCTTATCCACACACCTGTTCTCACTCTCTAATCCACACACCTGGTCTCACTCTCCAATCCATACACCTGTTCTCACTCTCTGATTCACACACCTGTCCTCACTCTCTAATCCACACACCTGGTCTCACTCACTGATCCACACACCTGTTCTGACTCTCTAATCCACACACCTGTCCTCACTCTCTAATCCACACTCCTGTTCTCACTCTCTGGTCCACACACCTGTTCTCACTCTCTAATCCACACTCCTGTTCTCACTCTCTGGTCCACACTCCTGTTTTCACTCTCTGATCCACACTCCTGTTCTCATTCTCTAATCCACACACCTGTTCTCACTCTCTGATCCACACACCTGTTCTCACTCTCTAATCCACACACCTGGTCTCACTCTCCAATCCACACACCTGTTATCACTCTCTGATCCACACACCTGTTCTCACTCTCTAATCCACACACCTGGTCTCACTCTCTTATCCACACACCTGTTCTCACTCTCTAATCCACACACCTGGTCTCACTCTCCAATCCATACACCTGTTCTCACTCTCTGATTCACACACCTGTCCTCACTCTCTAATCCCCACACCTGGTCTCACTCACTGATCCACACACCTGTTCTGACTCTCTGATCCACACACCTGTCCTCACTCTCTAATCCACACTCCTGTTCTCACTCTCTGGTCCACACACCTGTTCTCACTCTCTAATCCACACTCCTGTTCTCACTCTCTGGTCCACACTCCTGTTTTCACTCTCTGATCCACACTCCTGTTCTCATTCTCTAATCCACACACCTGTTCTCACTCTCTAATCCACACACCAGTTCTCACTCTCTAATCCACACACCTAGTCTCACAGTCTGATCCCCACACCTGTTGCAGCTTTCTGGTCCCACCTGGTCTCAGTCACTGATCCACACACCAGTTCTCACTCTCTGATCCACACACCTGGTCTCACTCTCTAATCCACACACATGTTCTCACTCTCTGATCCACACACCTTGTCTCACTCTCTATTCCACACACATGGACTCACTCTCTGATCCACACACCTGTTCTCACTCTCTAATTCACACATCTGTTCTCACTCTCTAATTCACACATCTGGTCTCACTCTCCAATCCACTTACCTGTTCTCACTCTCTGATCCACACACCTGTCCTCACTCTCTAATCCACACACCTGGTTTCACTCTCTGATCCACACACCTGTTCTCACTCTCTGATCCACACACCTGTAGCAGCTTTTTGGTCCCACCTGGTCTCATCCTCTGATCCATACCCCTGTTCTCACTCTCTAATCCACACTCCTGTTCTCACTCTCTGATCCACATTCCTGTTCTCACTCTGATCCACACACCTGTTCTCACTCTCTGATCCACACACCTGTTCTCACTCTGATCCACACACCTGTTCTCACTCACTGATCCACACTCCTGTTCTCACTCTCTGATCCACACAACTGGTCTCACTCTCTCATCCACACAACTGGTCTCACTCTCTGATCCATATACCTGTTTTCACTCTCTAATCCACATACCTGTTCTCACTCTCTAATCCACACACATGTTCTCACTCTCTAATCCACACACGTGTTGCAGCTTTCTGGTCGCACCTGGTCTCATCCTCTGATCCACACACCTGTTCTCCCTCTCTGATCCACACACCTGTTGCAGCTTTCTGGTTGCACCTGGTCTCACCCTCTGTTCCATACACCTGTTCTCACTCTCTAATCCACACTCCTGTTCTCACTCTCTGATCCACACACCTGTTCTCACTCTCTAATCCACACACCTGTTCTCACTCTCTGATCCACACACCTGTTCTCACTCTCTGATCCACACACCTGTTCTCACTCTCTGATCCACACACCGGGTCTCACTCTCTAATCCACACACCTGGTCTCACTCTCTGATCCACACACCTGTTCTCACTCTCTAATCCACACACCTGTTCTCACTCTCTGATCCACACACATGTTCTCACTCTCTGATCCACACACCTGTTCTCACTCTCTGATCCACACACCTGGTCTCACTCTCTAATCCACACACCTGGTCTCACTCTCTGATCCACACACCTGGTCTCACTCTCTAATCCACACACCTGGTCTCACTCTCCAATCCACACACCTGGTCTCACTCTCTAATCCACACACCTGGTCTCACTCTCTAATCCACACACCTGGTCTCACTCTCCAATCCACACACCTGGTATCACTCTCTAATCCACACACCTGGTCTCACTCTCTAATCCACACACCTGGTCTCACTCTCTGATCCACACACCTGTTCTCACTCTCTAATCCACACACCTGGTCTCACTCTCCAATCCACACACCTGTTCTCACTCTCTGATCCACACACCTGGCCTCACTCTCTAATCCACACACCTGGTCTCACTCACTGATCCACACACCTGGTCTCACTCTCTAATCCACACACCTGGCCTCACTCTCTAATCCACACTCCTGTTCTCACTCTCTGGTCCACACACCTGTTCTCACTCTCTAATCCACACTCCTGTTCTCACTCTCTGGTCCACACTCCTGTTTTCACTCTCTGATCCACACTCCTGTTCTCATTCTCTAATCCACACACCTGTTCTCACTCTCTAATCCACACACCTGTTCTCACTCTCTAATCCACATACCTGTTCTCACTCTCTAATCCACACACATGTTCTCACTCTCTAATCCACACACGTGTTGCAGCTTTCTGGTCGCACCTGGTCTCATCCTCTGATCCACACACCTGTTCTCCCTCTCTGATCCACACACCTGTTGCAGCTTTCTGGTCGCACCTGGTCTCACCCTCTGTTCCATACACCTGTTCTCACTCTCTAATCCACACTCCTGTTCTCACTCTCTGATCCACACACCTGTTCTCACTCTCTAATCCACACACCTGTTCTCACTCTCTGATCCACACACCTGTTCTCACTCTCTGATCCACACACCTGTTCTCACTCTCTGATCCACACACTGGGTCTCACTCTCTAATCCACACACCTGGTCTCACTCTCTGATCCACACACCTGTTCTCACTCTCTAGTCCACACACCTGTTCTCACTCTCTGATCCACACACATGTTCTCACTCTCTGATCCACACACCTGTTCTCACTCTCTGATCCACACACCTGGTCTCACTCTCTAATCCACACACCTGGTCTCACTCTCTGATCCACACACCTGGTCTCACTCTCTAATCCACACACCTGGTCTCACTCTCTGATCCACACACCTGGTCTCACTCTCTGATCCACACACCTGGTCTCACTCTCTAATCCACACACCTGGTCTCACTCTCCAATCCACACACCTGTTCTCACTCTCTGATCCACACACCTGGTCTCACTCTCTAATCCACACACCTGGTCTCACTCTCTGATCCACACACCTGTTCTCACTCTCTAATCCACACACCTGTTCTCACTCTCTGATCCACACACCTGTTCTCACTCTCTGATCCACACACCTGTTCTCACTCTCTGATCCACACACCTGGTCTCACTCTCTAATCCACACACCTGGTCTCACTCTCTGATCCACACACCTGGTCTCACTCTCTAATCCACACACCTGGTCTCACTCTCCAATCCACACACCTGTTATCACTCTCTGATCCACACACCTGTTCTCACTCTCTAATCCACACACCTGGTCTCACTCTCTTATCCACACACCTGTTCTCACTCTCTAATCCACACACCTGGTCTCACTCTCCAATCCATACACCTGTTCTCACTCTCTGATTCACACACCTGTCCTCACTCTCTAATCCCCACACCTGGTCTCACTCACTGATCCACACACCTGTTCTGACTCTCTGATCCACACACCTGTCCTCACTCTCTAATCCACACTCCTGTTCTCACTCTCTGGTCCACACACCTGTTCTCACTCTCTAATCCACACTCCTGTTCTCACTCTCTGGTCCACACTCCTGTTTTCACTCTCTGATCCACACTCCTGTTCTCATTCTCTAATCCACACACCTGTTCTCACTCTCTAATCCACACACCAGTTCTCACTCTCTAATCCACACACCTAGTCTCACAGTCTGATCCCCACACCTGTTGCAGCTTTCTGGTCCCACCTGGTCTCAGTCACTGATCCACACACCAGTTCTCACTCTCTGATCCACACACCTGGTCTCACTCTCTAATCCACACACATGTTCTCACTCTCTGATCCACACACCTTGTCTCACTCTCTATTCCACACACATGGACTCACTCTCTGATCCACACACCTGTTCTCACTCTCTAATTCACACATCTGGTCTCACTCTCCAATCCACTTACCTGTTCTCACTCTCTGATCCACACACCTGTCCTCACTCTCTAATCCACACACCTGGTTTCACTCTCTGATCCACACACCTGTTCTCACTCTCTGATCCACACACCTGTAGCAGCTTTTTGGTCCCACCTGGTCTCATCCTCTGATCCATACCCCTGTTCTCACTCTCTAATCCACACTCCTGTTCTCACTCTCTGATCCACAGTCCTGTTCTCACTCTCTGATCCGCACACCTGTTCTCACTCTCTAATCCACACTCCTGTTCTCACTCACTGATCCACACTCCTGTTTTCACTCTCTGATCCACACTCCTGTTCTCATTCTCTAATCCACACACCTGGTCTCACTCTCTGATCCATATACCTGTTCTCACTCTCTAATCCACATACCTGTTCTCACTCTCTAATCCACACACATGTTCTCACTCTCTAATCCACACACGTGTTGCAGCTTTCTGGTCGCACCTGGTCTCATCCTCTGATCCACACACCTGTTCTCCCTCTCTGATCCACACACCTGTTGCAGCTTTCTGGTCGCACCTGGTCTCACCCTCTGTTCCATACACCTGTTCTCACTCTCTAATCCACACTCCTGTTCTCACTCTCTGATCCACACACCTGTTCTCACTCTCTAATCCACACACCTGTTCTCACTCTCTGATCCACACACCTGTTCTCACTCTCTGATCCACACACCTGTTCTCACTCTCTGATCCACACACTGGGTCTCACTCTCTAATCCACACACCTGGTCTCACTCTCTGATCCACACACCTGTTCTCACTCTCTAGTCCACACACCTGTTCTCACTCTCTGATCCACACACATGTTCTCACTCTCTGATCCACACACCTGTTCTCACTCTCTGGTCCACACACCTGGTCTCACTCTCTAATCCACACACCTGGTCTCACTCTCTGATCCACACACCTGGTCTCACTCTCTAATCCACCCACCTGGTCTCACTCTCTGATCCACACACCTGGTCTCACTCTCTGATCCACACACCTGGTCTCACTCTCTAATCCACACACCTGGTCTCACTCTCCAATCCACACACCTGTTCTCACTCTCTGATCCACACACCTGGTCTCACTCTCTAATCCACACACCTGGTCTCACTCTCTGATCCACACACCTGGTCTCACTCTCTAATCCACACACCTGGTCTCACTCTCTGATCCACACACCTGTTCTCACTCTCTGATCCACACACCTGGTCTCACTCTCTAATCCACACACCTGGTCTCACTCTCTAATCCACACACCTGTTCTCACTCTCTGATCCACACACCTGGTCTCACTCTCTAATCCACACACCTGGTCTCACTCTCCAATCCACACACCTGTTATCACTCTCTGATCCACACACCTGTTCTCACTCTCTAATCCACACACCTGGTCTCACTCTCTTATCCACACACCTGTTCTCACTCTCTAATCCACACACCTGGTCTCACTCTCCAATCCATACACCTGTTCTCACTCTCTGATTCACACACCTGTCCTCACTCTCTAATCCCCACACCTGGTCTCACTCACTGATCCACACACCTGTTCTGACTCTCTGATCCACACACCTGTCCTCACTCTCTAATCCACACTCCTGTTCTCACTCTCTGGTCCACACACCTGTTCTCACTCTCTAATCCACACTCCTGTTCTCACTCTCTGGTCCACACTCCTGTTTTCACTCTCTGATCCACACTCCTGTTCTCATTCTCTAATCCACACACCTGTTCTCACTCTCTAATCCACACACCAGTTCTCACTCTCTAATCCACACACCTAGTCTCACAGTCTGATCCCCACACCTGTTGCAGCTTTCTGGTCCCACCTGGTCTCAGTCACTGATCCACACACCAGTTCTCACTCTCTGATCCACACACCTGGTCTCACTCTCTAATCCACACACATGTTCTCACTCTCTGATCCACACACCTTGTCTCACTCTCTATTCCACACACATGGACTCACTCTCTGATCCACACACCTGTTCTCACTCTCTAATTCACACATCTGGTCTCACTCTCCAATCCACTTACCTGTTCTCACTCTCTGATCCACACACCTGTCCTCACTCTCTAATCCACACACCTGGTTTCACTCTCTGATCCACACACCTGTTCTCACTCTCTGATCCACACACCTGTAGCAGCTTTTTGGTCCCACCTGGTCTCATCCTCTGATCCATACCCCTGTTCTCACTCTCTAATCCACACTCCTGTTCTCACTCTCTGATCCACAGTCCTGTTCTCACTCTCTGATCCGCACACCTGTTCTCACTCTGATCCACACACCTGTTCTCACTCACTGATCCACACTCCTGTTCTCACTCTCTGATCCACACAACTGGTCTCACTCTCTCATCCACACAACTGGTCTCACTCTCTGATCCATATACCTGTTCTCACTCTCTAATCCACATACCTGTTCTCACTCTCTAATCCACACACATGTTCTCACTCTCTAATCCACACACGTGTTGCAGCTTTCTGGTCGCACCTGGTCTCATCCTCTGATCCACACACCTGTTCTCCCTCTCTGATCCACACACCTGTTGCAGCTTTCTGGTCGCACCTGGTCTCACCCTCTGTTCCATACACCTGTTCTCACTCTCTAATCCACACTCCTGTTCTCACTCTCTGATCCACACACCTGTTCTCACTCTCTAATCCACACACCTGTTCTCACTCTCTGATCCACACACCTGTTCTCACTCTCTGATCCACACACCTGTTCTCACTCTCTGATCCACACACTGGGTCTCACTCTCTAATCCACACACCTGGTCTCACTCTCTGATCCACACACCTGTTCTCACTCTCTAGTCCACACACCTGTTCTCACTCTCTGATCCACACACATGTTCTCACTCTCTGATCCACACACCTGTTCTCACTCTCTGATCCACACACCTGGTCTCACTCTCTAATCCACACACCTGGTCTCACTCTCTGATCCACACACCTGGTCTCACTCTCTAATCCACACACCTGGTCTCACTCTCTGATCCACACACCTGGTCTCACTCTCTAATCCACACACCTGGTCTCACTCTCTAATCCACACACCTGGTCTCACTCTCTAATCCACACACCTGGTCTCACTCTCTGATCCACACACCTGGTCTCACTCTCTAATCCACACACCTGTTCTCACTCTCTGATCCACACACCTGTTCTCACTCTCTAATCCACACACCTGTTCTCACTCTCTAATCCACACACATGTTCTCACTCTCTGATCCACACACCTGTTCTCACTCTCTGATCCACACACCTGGTCTCACTCTCTAATCCACACACCTGGTCTCACTCTCTGATCCACACACCTGGTCTCACTCTCTAATCCACACACCTGGTCTCACTCTCTGATCCACACACCTGGTCTCACTCTCTAATCCACACACCTGGTCTCACTCTCTAATCCACACACCTGGTCTCACTCTCTAATCCACACACCTGTTCTCACTCTCTGATCCACACACCTGGTCTCACTCTCTAATCCACACACCTGGTCTCGCTCTCTGGTCCACACACCTGGTCTCAATCTCTAATCCACACACCTGGTCTCACTCTCTGATCCACACACCTGTTCTTACTCTCTAATCCACACACCTGGTCTCACTCTCTTATCCACACACCTGTTCTCACTCTCTAATCCACACACCTGGTCTCACTCTCCAATCCATACACCTGTTCTCACTCTCTGATTCACACACCTGTCCTCACTCTCTAATCCACACACCTGGTCTCACTCACTGATCCACACACCTGTTCTGACTCTCTAATCCACACACCTGTCCTCACTCTCTAATCCACACTCCTGTTCTCACTCTCTGGTCCACACACCTGTTCTCACTCTCTAATCCACACTCCTGTTCTCACTCTCTGGTCCACACTCCTGTTTTCACTCTCTGATCCACACTCCTGTTCTCATTCTCTAATCCACACACCTGTTCTCACTCTCTAATCCACACACCTGTCCTCACTCTCTAATCCACACACCTGATCTCACAGTCTGATCCCCACACCTGTTGCAGCTTTCTGGTCCCACCTGGTCTCAGTCACTGATCCACACACCAGTTCTCACTCTCTGATCCACACACCTGGTCTCACTCTCTAATCCACACACATGTTCTCACTCTCTGATCCACACACCTTGTCTCACTCTCTATTCCACACACCTGGACTCACTCTCTGATCCACACACCTGTTCTCACTCTCTAATCCACACATCTGGTCTCACTCTCCAATCCACTTACCTGTTCTCACTCTCTGATCCACACACCTGTCCTCACTCTCTAATCCACACACCTGGTTTCACTCTCTGATCCACACACCTGTTCTCACTCTCTGATCCACACACCTGTAGCAGCTTTTTGGTCCCACCTGGTCTCATCCTCTGATCCACACCCCTGTTCTCACTCTCTAATCCACACTCCTGTTCTCACTCTCTGATCCACAGTCCTGTTCTCACTCTGATCCACACACCTGTTCTCACTCTCTGATCCACACACCTGTTCTCACTCTCTGATCCACACTCCTGTTCTCACTCTCTAATCCCCACACCTGTTGCAGCTTTCTGGTCGCACCTGGTCTCACCCTCTGATCCACACACCTGTTCTCACTCTCTAATCCACACTCCTGTTCTCACTCTCTGATCCACACACCTGTTCTCACTCTCTAATCCCCACACCTGTTGCAGCTTTCTGGTCCCACCTGGTCAAACCCTCTGATCCGCACACCTGTTCTCACTCTTTAATCCACACTCCTGTTCTCACTCTCTAATCCACACTCCTGTTCTCACTCTCTGATCCACACTCCTGTTTTCACTCTCTGATCCACACACCTGTTCTCATTCTCTAATCCACACACCTGTTCTCACTCTCTGATCCACACACCTGTTCTCACTCTCTGATCCACACACCTGTTCTCATTCTCTAATCCACACACCTGTTCTCACTCTCTGATCCACACACCTGTTCTCACTCTCTGATCCACACACCTGTTCTCTCTCTCTAATCCACACACCTGTTCTCACTCTCTGATCCACACACATGTTACAGCTTTCTGGTCCCACCTGGTCTCACTCTCTAATCTACACAACTGGTCTCACTCTCTGATCCACACACCTGTTCTCACTCTCTGATCCACACACATGTTACAGCTTTCTGGTCCCACCTGGTCTCACCCTCTGATCCACACATCTGTTCTCACTCTCTGATCCACACACCTGTTCTCTCTCTCTAATCCACACACCTGTTCTCACTCTCTAATCCACACACCTGTTCTCACTCTCTAATCCACACACCTGTTCTCACTCTCTAATCCACACACCTGTTCTCACTCTCTAATCCACACACCTGGTCTCACTCTCTGATCCACACACCTGTTCTCACTCTCTAATCCACACACCTGGTCTCACTCTCTGATCCACACACCTGTTCTCACTCTCTGATCCACACACCTGTTCTCACTCTCTAATCCACACACCTGGTCTCACTCTCTGATCCACACACCTGTTCTCACTCTCTAATCCACACACCTGGTCTCACTCTCTGATCCACACACCTGGTCTCACTCTCTGATCCACACACCTGTTCTCACTCTCTGATCCACACACCTGGTCTCACTCTCTAATCCACACACCTGGTCTCACTCTCTGATCCACACACCTGGTCTCACTCTCTGATCCACACACCTGGTCTCACTCTCTAATCCACACACCTGGTCTCACTCTCTAATCCACACACCTGGTCTCACTCTCTGATCCACACACCTGGTCTCACTCTCTAATCCACACACCTGGTCTCACTCTCTGATCCACACACCTGGTCTCACTCTCTGATCCACACACCTGGTCTCACTCTCTAATCCACACACCTGGTCTCACTCTCCAATCCACACACCTGTTCTCACTCTCTGATCCACACACCTGGTCTCACTCTCTAATCCACACACCTGGTCTCACTCTCCAATCCACACACCTGTTCTCACTCTCTGATCCACACACCTGTTCTCACTCTCTAATCCACACACCTGGTCTCACTCTCTGATCCACACACCTGTTCTCACTCTCTAATCCACACACCTGTTCTCACTCTCTGATCCACACACCTGTTCTCACTCTCTGATCCACACACCTGTTCTCACTCTCTAATCCACACACCTGTTCTCACTCTCTAATCCACACACCTGTTCTCACTCTCTGATCCACACACCTGTTCTCACTCTCTAATCCACACACCTGGTCTCACTCTCTGATCCACACACCTGTTCTCACTCTCTAATCCACACACCTGGTCTCACTCTCTGATCCACACACCTGTTCTCACTCTCTGATCCACACACCTGGTCTCACTCTCTAATCCACACACCTGGTCTCACTCTCTGATCCACACACCTGTTCTCACTCTCTGATCCACACACCTGGTCTCACTCTCTAATCCACACACCTGGTCTCACTCTCTGATCCACACACCTGGTCTCACTCTCTGATCCACACACCTGGTCTCACTCTCTAATCCACACACCTGGTCTCACTCTCTGATCCACACACCTGGTCTCACTCTCTGATCCACACACCTGGTCTCACTCTCTAATCCACACACCTGGTCTCACTCTCTAATCCACACACCTGGTCTCACTCTCTGATCCACACACCTGGTCTCACTCTCTGATCCACACACCTGGTCTCACTCTCTAATCCACACACCTGGTCTCACTCTCTGATCCACACACCTGGTCTCACTCTCTAATCCACACACCTGGTCTCACTCTCCAATCCACACACCTGTTCTCACTCTCTGATCCACACACCTGGTCTCACTCTCTGATCCACACACCTGGTCTCACTCTCTAATCCACACACCTGGTCTCACTCTCCAATCCACACACCTGTTCTCACTCTCTGATCCACACACCTGGTCTCACTCTCTAATCCACACACCTGGTCTCACTCTCCAATCCACACACCTGTTATCACTCTCTGATCCACACACCTGTTCTCACTCTCTAATCCACACACCTGGTCTCACTCTCTTATCCACACACCTGTTCTCACTCTCTAATCCACACACCTGGTCTCACTCTCCAATCCATACACCTGTTCTCACTCTCTGATTCACACACCTGTCCTCACTCTCTAATCCCCACACCTGGTCTCACTCACTGATCCACACACCTGTTCTGACTCTCTGATCCACACACCTGTCCTCACTCTCTAATCCACACTCCTGTTCTCACTCTCTGGTCCACACACCTGTTCTCACTCTCTAATCCACACTCCTGTTCTCACTCTCTGGTCCACACTCCTGTTTTCACTCTCTGATCCACACTCCTGTTCTCATTCTCTAATCCACACACCTGTTCTCACTCTCTAATCCACACACCAGTTCTCACTCTCTAATCCACACACCTAGTCTCACAGTCTGATCCCCACACCTGTTGCAGCTTTCTGGTCCCACCTGGTCTCAGTCACTGATCCACACACCAGTTCTCACTCTCTGATCAACACACCTGGTCTCACTCTCTAATCCACACACATGTTCTCACTCTCTGATCCACACACCTTGTCTCACTCTCTATTCCACACACATGGACTCACTCTCTGATCCACACACCTGTTCTCACTCTCTAATTCACACATCTGGTCTCACTCTCTAATTCACACATCTGGTCTCACTCTCCAATCCACTTACCTGTTCTCACTCTCTGATCCACACACCTGTCCTCACTCTCTAATCCACACACCTGGTTTCACTCTCTGATCCACACACCTGTTCTCACTCTCTGATCCACACACCTGTAGCAGCTTTTTGGTCCCACCTGGTCTCATCCTCTGATCCATACCCCTGTTCTCACTCTCTAATCCACACTCCTGTTCTCACTCTCTGATCCACATTCCTGTTCTCACTCTGATCCACACACCTGTTCTCACTCTCTGATCCACACACCTGTTCTCACTCTGATCCACACACCTGTTCTCACTCACTGATCCACACTCCTGTTCTCACTCTCTGATCCACACAACTGGTCTCACTCTCTCATCCACACAACTGGTCTCACTCTCTGATCCATATACCTGTTTTCACTCTCTAATCCACATACCTGTTCTCACTCTCTAATCCACACACATGTTCTCACTCTCTAATCCACACACGTGTTGCAGCTTTCTGGTCGCACCTGGTCTCATCCTCTGATCCACACACCTGTTCTCCCTCTCTGATCCACACACCTGTTGCAGCTTTCTGGTTGCACCTGGTCTCACCCTCTGTTCCATACACCTGTTCTCACTCTCTAATCCACACTCCTGTTCTCACTCTCTGATCCACACACCTGTTCTCACTCTCTAATCCACACACCTGTTCTCACTCTCTGATCCACTTACCTGTTCTCACTCTCTGATCCACACACCTGTCCTCACTCTCTAATCCACACACCTGGTTTCACTCTCTGATCCACACACCTGTTCTCACTCTCTGATCCACACACCTGTAGCAGCTTTTTGGTCCCACCTGGTCTCATCCTCTGATCCACACCCCTGTTCTCACTCTCTAATCCACACTCCTGTTCTCACTCTCTGATCCACAGTCCTGTTCTCACTCTGATCCACACACCTGTTCTCACTCTCTGATCCACACACCTGTTCTCACTCTGATCCACACACCTGTTCTCACACTCTGATCCACACAACTGGTCTCACTCTCTCATCCACACAACTGGTCTCACTCTCTGATCCACATACCTGTTCTCACTCTCTAATCCACATACCTGTTCTCACTCTCTAATCCACACACCTGTTCTCACTCTCTAATCCACACACGTGTTGCAGCTTTCTGGTCGCACCTGGTCTCATCCTCTGATCCACACACCTGTTCTCCCTCTCTGATCCACACACCTGTTGCAGCTTTCTGGTCGCACCTGGTCTCACCCTCTGTTCCATACACCTGTTCTCACTCTCTAATCCACACTCCTGTTCTCACTCTCTGATCCACACACCTGTTCTCACTCTCTGATCCACACACCTGTTCTCACTCTCTGATCCACACACCTGTTCTCACTCTCTGATCCACACACCTGGTCTCACTCTCTAATCCACACACCTGGTCTCACTCTCTGATCCACACACCTGTTCTCACTCTCTAATCCACACACCTGTTCTCACTCTCTGATCCACACACCTGTTCTCACTCTCTGATCCACTCACCTGTTCTCGCTCTCTGGTCCACACACCTGGTCTCAATCTCTAATCCACACACCTGGTCTCACTCTCTGATCCACACACCTGTTCTTACTCTCTAATCCACACACCTGGTCTCACTCTCTTATCCACACACCTGTTCTCACTCTCTAATCCACACACCTGGTCTCACTCTCCAATCCATACACCTGTTCTCACTCTCTGATTCACACACCTGTCCTCACTCTCTAATCCACACACCTGGTCTCACTCACTGATCCACACACCTGTTCTGACTCTCTAATCCACACACCTGTCCTCACTCTCTAATCCACACTCCTGTTCTCACTCTCTGGTCCACACACCTGTTCTCACTCTCTAATCCACACTCCTGTTCTCACTCTCTGGTCCACACTCCTGTTTTCACTCTCTGATCCACACTCCTGTTCTCATTCTCTGATCCACACACCTGTTCTCACTCTCTGATCCACACACCTGTTCTCACTCTCTGATCCACACACCTGTTCTCACTCTCTGATCCACACACCTGCTCACTCTCTATCCACACACCTGGTCTCACTCTCTAATCCACACACCTGGTCTCACTCTCTGATCCACACACCTGGTCTCACTCTCTAATCCACACACCTGTTCTCACTCTCTGATCCACACACCTGTTCTCACTCTCTAATCCACACACCTGGTCTCACTCTCCAATCCACACACCTGTTATCACTCTCTGATCCACACACCTGTTCTCACTCTCTAATCCACACACCTGGTCTCACTCTCTTATCCACACACCTGTTCTCACTCTCTAATCCACACACCTGGTCTCACTCTCCAATCCATACACCTGTTCTCACTCTCTGATTCACACACCTGTCCTCACTCTCTAATCCACACACCTGGTCTCACTCACTGATCCACACACCTGTTCTGACTCTCTAATCCACACACCTGTCCTCACTCTCTAATCCACACTCCTGTTCTCACTCTCTGGTCCACACACCTGTTCTCACTCTCTAATCCACACTCCTGTTCTCACTCTCTGGTCCACACTCCTGTTTTCACTCTCTGATCCACACTCCTGTTCTCATTCTCTAATCCACACACCTGTTCTCACTCTCTAATCCACACACCTGTCCTCACTCTCTAATCCACACACCTGATCTCACAGTCTGATCCCCACACCTGTTGCAGCTTTCTGGTCCCACCTGGTCTCAGTCACTGATCCACACACCAGTTCTCACTCTCTGATCCACACACCTGGTCTCACTCTCTAATCCACACACATGTTCTCACTCTCTGATCCACACACCTTGTCTCACTCTCTATTCCACACACCTGGACTCACTCTCTGATCCACACACCTGTTCTCACTCTCTAATCCACACATCTGGTCTCACTCTCCAATCCACTTACCTGTTCTCACTCTCTGATCCACACACCTGTCCTCACTCTCTAATCCACACACCTGGTTTCACTCTCTGATCCACACACCTGTTCTCACTCTCTGATCCACACACCTGTAGCAGCTTTTTGGTCCCACCTGGTCTCATCCTCTGATCCACACCCCTGTTCTCACTCTCTAATCCACACTCCTGTTCTCACTCTCTGATCCACAGTCCTGTTCTCACTCTGATCCACACACCTGTTCTCACTCTCTGATCCACACACCTGTTCTCACTCTCTGATCCACACTCCTGTTCTCACTCTCTAATCCCCACACCTGTTGCAGCTTTCTGGTCGCACCTGGTCTCACCCTCTGATCCACACACCTGTTCTCACTCTCTAATCCACACTCCTGTTCTCACTCTCTGATCCACACACCTGTTCTCACTCTCTAATCCCCACACCTGTTGCAGCTTTCTGGTCCCACCTGGTCAAACCCTCTGATCCGCACACCTGTTCTCACTCTTTAATCCACACTCCTGTTCTCACTCTCTAATCCACACTCCTGTTCTCACTCTCTGATCCACACTCCTGTTTTCACTCTCTGATCCACACACCTGTTCTCATTCTCTAATCCACACACCTGTTCTCACTCTCTGATCCACACACCTGTTCTCACTCTCTGATCCACACACCTGTTCTCATTCTCTAATCCACACACCTGTTCTCACTCTCTGATCCACACACCTGTTCTCACTCTCTGATCCACACACCTGTTCTCTCTCTCTAATCCACACACCTGTTCTCACTCTCTGATCCACACACATGTTACAGCTTTCTGGTCCCACCTGGTCTCACTCTCTAATCTACACAACTGGTCTCACTCTCTGATCCACACACCTGTTCTCACTCTCTGATCCACACACATGTTACAGCTTTCTGGTCCCACCTGGTCTCACCCTCTGATCCACACACCTGTTCTCACTCTCTGATCCACACACCTGTTCTCTCTCTCTAATCCACACACCTGTTCTCACTCTCTAATCCACACACCTGTTCTCACTCTCTAATCCACAAACCTGTTCTCACTCTCTAATCCACACACCTGTTCTCACTCTCTAATCCACACACCTGGTCTCACTCTCTGATCCACACACCTGTTCTCACTCTCTAATCCACACACCTGGTCTCACTCTCTGATCCACACACCTGTTCTCACTCTCTGATCCACACACCTGTCTCACTCTCTAATCCACACACCTGGTCTCACTCTCTGATCCACACACCTGTTCTCACTCTCTAATCCACACACCTGGTCTCACTCTCTGATCCACACACCTGGTCTCACCCTCTGATCCACACACCTGTTCTCACTCTCTGATCCACACACCTGTTCTCACTCTCTAATCCACACACCTGGTCTCACTCTCTGATCCACACACCTGGTCTCACTCTCTGATCCACACACCTGGTCTCACTCTCTAATCCACACACCTGGTCTCACTCTCTGATCCACACACCTGGTCTCACTCTCTGATCCACACACCTGGTCTCACTCTCTAATCCACACACCTGGTCTCACTCTCTGATCCACACACCTGGTCTCACTCTCTGATCCACACACCTGGTCTCACTCTCTAATCCACACACCTGGTCTCACTCTCCAATCCACACACCTGTTCTCACTCTCTGATCCACACACCTGGTCTCACTCTCTAATCCACACACCTGGTCTCACTCTCCAATCCACACACCTGTTATCACTCTCTGATCCACACACCTGTTCTCTCTCTCTAATCCACACACCTGTTCTCACTCTCTGATCCACACACATGTTACAGCTTTCTGGTCCCACCTGGTCTCACTCTCTAATCTACACAACTGGTCTCACTCTCTGATCCACACACCTGTTCTCACTCTCTGATCCACACACATGTTACAGCTTTCTGGTCCCACCTGGTCTCACCCTCTGATCCACACACCTGTTCTCACTCTCTGATCCACACACCTGTTCTCTCTCTCTAATCCACACACCTGTTCTCACTCTCTAATCCACACACCTGTTCTCACTCTCTAATCCACAAACCTGTTCTCACTCTCTAATCCACACACCTGGTCTCACTCTCTGATCCACACACCTGTTCTCACTCTCTAATCCACACACCTGGTCTCACTCTCTGATCCACACACCTGTTCTCACTCTCTGATCCACACACCTGTCTCACTCTCTAATCCACACACCTGGTCTCACTCTCTGATCCACACACCTGTTCTCACTCTCTAATCCACACACCTGGTCTCACTCTCTGATCCACACACCTGGTCTCACCCTCTGATCGACACACCTGTTCTCACTCTCTGATCCACACACCTGTTCTCACTCTCTAATCCACACACCTGGTCTCACTCTCTGATCCACACACCTGGTCTCACTCTCTGATCCACACACCTGTTCTCACTCTCTAATCCACACACCTGGTCTCACTCTCTAATCCACACACCTGGTCTCACTCTCTGATCCACACACCTGGTCTCACTCTCTAATCCACACACCTGGTCTCACTCTCTAATCCACACACCTGGTCTCACTCTCTGATCCACACACCTGGTCTCACTCTCTAATCCACACACCTGGTCTCACTCTCCAATCCACACACCTGTTCTCACTCTCTGATCCACACACCTGGTCTCACTCTCTGATCCACACACCTGGTCTCACTCTCTAATCCACACACCTGGTCTCACTCTCCAATCCACACACCTGTTCTCACTCTCTGATCCACACACCTGGTCTCACTCTCTAATCCACACACCTGGTCTCACTCTCCAATCCACACACCTGTTCTCACTCTCTGATCCACACACATGTCACACTCTCTAATCCCACCTGGTCTCACCCTCCAATCCACACACCTGTTATCACTCTCTGATCCACACACCTGTTCTCTCTCTCTAATCCACACACCTGTTCTCACTCTCTAATCCACACACATGTTACACTCTCTAATCCCACCTGGTCTCACTCTCTAATCCACACAACTGGTCTCACTCTCTGATCCACACACCTGGTCTCACTCTCTAATCCACACACCTGGTCTCACTCTCTAATCCACACACCTGGTCTCACTCTCTGATCCACACACCTGTTCTCACTCTCTAATCCACACACCTGGTCTCACTCTCTAATCCACACACCTGGTCTCACTCTCTAATCCACACACCTGGTCTCACTCTCTAATCCACACACCTGGTCTCACTCTCTGATCCACACACCTGTCTCACTCTCTAATCCACACACCTGGTCTCACTCTCTGATCCACACACCTGGTCTCACTCTCTAATCCACACACCTGGTCTCACTCTCTGATCCACACACCTGGTCTCACTCTCTGATCCACACACCTGGTCTCACTCTCTAATCCACACACCTGGTCTCACTCTAATCCACACACCTGGTCTCACTCTCTGATCCACACACCTGGTCTCACTCTCTAATCCACACACCTGGTCTCACTCTCTAATCCACACACCTGGTCTCACTCTCTGATCCACACACCTGGTCTCACTCTCTAATCCACACACCTGGTCTCACTCTAATCCACACACCTGGTCTCACTCTCTGATCCACACACCTGGTCTCACTCTCTAATCCACACACCTGGTCTCACTCTCCAATCCACACACCTGGTCTCACTCTCCAATCCACACACCTGGTCTCACTCTCTAATCCACACACCTGGTCTCACTCTCCAATCCACACACCTGGTATCACTCTCCAATCCACACACCTGTTATCACTCTCTAATCCACACACCTGGTCTCACTCTCTGATCCACACACCTGGTCTCACTCTCTAATCCACACACCTGGTCTCACTCTCCAATCCACACACCTGTTATCACTCTCTGATCCACACACCTGTCCTCACTCTCTAATCCACACACCTGGTCTCACTCACTGATCCACACACATGTTCAGCTCTCTGATCCCACCTGTCCTCACTCTCTAATCCACACTCCTGTTCTCACTCTCTGGTCCACACACCTGTTCTCACTCTCTAATCCACACTCCTGTTCTCACTCTCTGGTCCACACTCCTGTTTTCACTCTCTGATCCACACTCCTGTTCTCACTCTCTAATCCACACACCTGTTCTCACTCTCTAATCCACACACCAGTTCTCACTCTCTAATCCACACACCTAGTCTCACAGTCTGATCCCCACACCTGTTGCAGCTTTCTGGTCCCACCTGGTCTCAGTCACTGATCCACACACCAGTTCTCACTCTCTGATCCACACACCTGGTCTCACTCTCTAATCCACACACATGTTCTCACTCTCTGATCCACACACCTTGTCTCACTCTCTATTCCACACACATGGACTCACTCTCTGATCCACACACCTGTTCTCACTCTCTAATTCACACATCTGGTCTCACTCTCTAATTCACACATCTGGTCTCACTCTCCAATCCACTTACCTGTTCTCACTCTCTGATCCACACACCTGTCCTCACTCTCTAATCCACACACCTGGTTTCACTCTCTGATCCACACACCTGTTCTCACTCTCTGATCCACACACCTGTAGCAGCTTTTTGGTCCCACCTGGTCTCATCCTCTGATCCATACCCCTGTTCTCACTCTCTAATCCACACTCCTGTTCTCACTCTCTGATCCACATTCCTGTTCTCACTCTGATCCACACACCTGTTCTCACTCTCTGATCCACACACCTGTTCTCACTCTGATCCACACACCTGTTCTCACTCACTGATCCACACTCCTGTTCTCACTCTCTGATCCACACAACTGGTCTCACTCTCTCATCCACACAACTGGTCTCACTCTCTGATCCATATACCTGTTTTCACTCTCTAATCCACATACCTGTTCTCACTCTCTAATCCACACACATGTTCTCACTCTCTAATCCACACACGTGTTGCAGCTTTCTGGTCGCACCTGGTCTCATCCTCTGATCCACACACCTGTTCTCCCTCTCTGATCCACACACCTGTTGCAGCTTTCTGGTTGCACCTGGTCTCACCCTCTGTTCCATACACCTGTTCTCACTCTCTAATCCACACTCCTGTTCTCACTCTCTGATCCACACACCTGTTCTCACTCTCTAATCCACACACCTGTTCTCACTCTCTGATCCACACACCTGTTCTCACTCTCTGATCCACACACCTGTTCTCACTCTCTGATCCACACACCGGGTCTCACTCTCTAATCCACACACCTGGTCTCACTCTCTGATCCACACACCTGTTCTCACTCTCTAATCCACACACCTGTTCTCACTCTCTGATCCACACACATGTTCTCACTCTCTGATCCACACACCTGTTCTCACTCTCTGATCCACACACCTGGTCTCACTCTCTAATCCACACACCTGGTCTCACTCTCTGATCCACACACCTGGTCTCACTCTCTAATCCACACACCTGGTCTCACTCTCTGATCCACACACCTGGTCTCACTCTCTGATCCACACACCTGGTCTCACTCTCTAATCCACACACCTGGTCTCACTCTCCAATCCACACACCTGTTCTCACTCTCTGATCCACACACCTGGTCTCACTCTCTAATCCACACACCTGGTCTCACTCTCTGATCCACACACCTGTTCTCACTCTCTAATCCACACACCTGTTCTCACTCTCTGATCCACACACATGTTCTCACTCTCTGATCCACACACCTGTTCTCACTCTCTGATCCACACACCTGGTCTCACTCTCTAATCCACACACCTGGTCTCACTCTCTGATCCACACACCTGGTCTCACTCTCTAATCCACACACCTGGTCTCACTCTCCAATCCACACATCTGTTATCACTCTCTGATCCACACACCTGTTCTCACTCTCTAATCCACACACCTGGTCTCACTCTCTTATCCACACACCTGTTCTCACTCTCTAATCCACACACCTGGTCTCACTCTCCAATCCATACACCTGTTCTCACTCTCTGATTCACACACCTGTCCTCACTCTCTAATCCCCACACCTGGTCTCACTCACTGATCCACACACCTGTTCTGACTCTCTGATCCACACACCTGTCCTCACTCTCTAATCCACACTCCTGTTCTCACTCTCTGGTCCACACACCTGTTCTCACTCTCTAATCCACACTCCTGTTCTCACTCTCTGGTCCACACTCCTGTTTTCACTCTCTGATCCACACTCCAGTTCTCATTCTCTAATCCACACACCTGTTCTCACTCTCTAATCCACACACCAGTTCTCCCTCTCTAATCCACACACCTAGTCTCACAGTCTGATCCCCACACCTGTTGCAGCTTTCTGGTCCCACCTGGTCTCAGTCACTGATCCACACACCAGTTCTCACTCTCTGATCCACACACCTGGTCTCACTCTCTAATCCACACACATGTTCTCACTCTCTGATCCACACACCTTGTCTCACTCTCTATTCCACACACATGGACTCACTCTCTGATCCACACACCTGTTCTCACTCTCTAATTCACACATCTGGTCTCACTCTCCAATCCACTTACCTGTTCTCACTCTCTGATCCACACACCTGTCCTCACTCTCTAATCCACACACCTGGTTTCACTCTCTGATCCACACACCTGTTCTCACTCTCTGATCCACACACCTGTAGCAGCTTTTTGGTCCCACCTGGTCTCATCCTCTGATCCATACCCCTGTTCTCACTCTCTAATCCACACTCCTGTTCTCACTCTCTGATCCACAGTCCTGTTCTCACTCTGATCCACACTCCTGTTCTCACTCTCTGATCCACATTCCTGTTCTCACTCTGATCCACACACCTGTTCTCACTCTCTGATCCACACACCTGTTCTCACTCTGATCCACACACCTGTTCTCACTCACTGATCCACACTCCTGTTCTCACTCTCTGATCCACACAACTGGTCTCACTCTCTCATCCACACAACTGGTCTCACTCTCTGATCCATATACCTGTTTTCACTCTCTAATCCACATACCTGTTCTCACTCTCTAATCCACACACATGTTCTCACTCTCTAATCCACACACGTGTTGCAGCTTTCTGGTCGCACCTGGTCTCATCCTCTGATCCACACACCTGTTCTCCCTCTCTGATCCACACACCTGTTGCAGCTTTCTGGTTGCACCTGGTCTCACCCTCTGTTCCATACACCTGTTCTCACTCTCTAATCCACACTCCTGTTCTCACTCTCTGATCCACACACCTGTTCTCACTCTCTAATCCACACACCTGTTCTCACTCTCTGATCCACACACCTGTTCTCACTCTCTGATCCACACACCTGTTCTCACTCTGATCCACACACCTGTTCTCACTCACTGATCCACACTCCTGTTCTCACTCTCTGATCCACACAACTGGTCTCACTCTCTCATCCACACAACTGGTCTCACTCTCTGATCCATATACCTGTTTTCACTCTCTAATCCACATACCTGTTCTCACTCTCTAATCCACACACATGTTCTCACTCTCTAATCCACACACGTGTTGCAGCTTTCTGGTCGCACCTGGTCTCATCCTCTGATCCACACACCTGTTCTCCCTCTCTGATCCACACACCTGTTGCAGCTTTCTGGTTGCACCTGGTCTCACCCTCTGTTCCATACACCTGTTCTCACTCTCTAATCCACACTCCTGTTCTCACTCTCTGATCCACACACCTGTTCTCACTCTCTAATCCACACACCTGTTCTCACTCTCTGATCCACACACCTGTTCTCACTCTCTGATCCACACACCTGTTCTCACTCTCTGATCCACACACTGTTCTCACTCTCTAATCCACACACCTGTTCTCACTCTCTGATCCACACACCTGTTCTCACTCTCTAATCCACACACCTGTTCTCACTCTCTGATCCACACACCTGGTCTCACTCTCTAATCCACACACCTGGTCTCACTCTCTGATCCACACACCTGGTCTCACTCTCTAATCCACACACCTGGTCTCACTCTCTGATCCACACACCTGGTCTCACTCTCTAATCCACCACCTGGTCTCACTCTCTGATCCACACACCTGGTCTCACTCTCTGATCCACACACCTGGTCTCACTCTCTAATCCACACACCTGGTCTCACTCTCCAATCCACACACCTGTTCTCACTCTCTGATCCACACACCTGGTCTCACTCTCTAATCCACACACCTGGTCTCACTCTCTGATCCACACACCTGTTCTCACTCTCTAATCCACACACCTGTTCTCACTCTCTGATCCACACACATGTTCTCACTCTCTGATCCACACACCTGTTCTCACTCTCTGATCCACACACCTGGTCTCACTCTCTAATCCACACACCTGGTCTCACTCTCTGATCCACACACCTGGTCTCACTCTCTAATCCACACACCTGGTCTCACTCTCCAATCCACACACCTGTTATCACTCTCTGATCCACACACCTGTTCTCACTCTCTAATCCACACACCTGGTCTCACTCTCTTATCCACACACCTGTTCTCACTCTCTAATCCACACACCTGGTCTCACTCTCCAATCCATACACCTGTTCTCACTCTCTGATTCACACACCTGTCCTCACTCTCTAATCCCCACACCTGGTCTCACTCACTGATCCACACACCTGTTCTGACTCTCTGATCCACACACCTGTCCTCACTCTCTAATCCACACTCCTGTTCTCACTCTCTGGTCCACACACCTGTTCTCACTCTCTAATCCACACTCCTGTTCTCACTCTCTGGTCCACACTCCTGTTTTCACTCTCTGATCCACACTCCAGTTCTCATTCTCTAATCCACACACCTGTTCTCACTCTCTAATCCACACACCAGTTCTCCCTCTCTAATCCACACACCTAGTCTCACAGTCTGATCCCCACACCTGTTGCAGCTTTCTGGTCCCACCTGGTCTCAGTCACTGATCCACACACCAGTTCTCACTCTCTGATCCACACACCTGGTCTCACTCTCTAATCCACACACATGTTCTCACTCTCTGATCCATACACCTTGTCTCACTCTCTATTCCACACACATGGACTCACTCTCTGATCCACACACCTGTTCTCACTCTCTAATTCACACATCTGGTCTCACTCTCCAATCCACTTACCTGTTCTCACTCTCTGATCCACACACCTGTCCTCACTCTCTAATCCACACACCTGGTTTCACTCTCTGATCCACACACCTGTTCTCACTCTCTGATCCACACACCTGTAGCAGCTTTTTGGTCCCACCTGGTCTCATCCTCTGATCCATACCCCTGTTCTCACTCTCTAATCCACACTCCTGTTCTCACTCTCTGATCCACAGTCCTGTTCTCACTCTGATCCACACTCCTGTTCTCACTCTCTGATCCACATTCCTGTTCTCACTCTGATCCACACACCTGTTCTCACTCTCTGATCCACACACCTGTTCTCACTCTGATCCACACACCTGTTCTCACTCACTGATCCACACTCCTGTTCTCACTCTCTGATCCACACAACTGGTCTCACTCTCTCATCCACACAACTGGTCTCACTCTCTGATCCATATACCTGTTTTCACTCTCTAATCCACATACCTGTTCTCACTCTCTAATCCACACACATGTTCTCACTCTCTAATCCACACACGTGTTGCAGCTTTCTGGTCGCACCTGGTCTCATCCTCTGATCCACACACCTGTTCTCCCTCTCTGATCCACACACCTGTTGCAGCTTTCTGGTTGCACCTGGTCTCACCCTCTGTTCCATACACCTGTTCTCACTCTCTAATCCACACTCCTGTTCTCACTCTCTGATCCACACACCTGTTCTCACTCTCTAATCCACACACCTGTTCTCACTCTCTGATCCACACACCTGTTCTCACTCTCTGATCCACACACCTGTTCTCACTCTCTGATCCACACACTGGGTCTCACTCTCTAATCCACACACCTGGTCTCACTCTCTGATCCACACACCTGTTCTCACTCTCTAGTCCACACACCTGTTCTCACTCTCTGATCCACACACATGTTCTCACTCTCTGATCCACACACCTGTTCTCACTCTCTGGTCCACACACCTGGTCTCACTCTCTAATCCACACACCTGGTCTCACTCTCTGATCCACACACCTGGTCTCACTCTCTAATCCACACACCTGGTCTCACTCTCTGATCCACACACCTGGTCTCACTCTCTGATCCACACACCTGGTCTCACTCTCTAATCCACACACCTGGTCTCACTCTCTAATCCACACACCTGTTCTCACTCTCTGATCCACACACCTGGTCTCACTCTCTAATCCACACACCTGGTCTCACTCTCTGATCCACACACCTGTTCTCACTCTCTAATCCACACACCTGTTCTCACTCTCTAATCCACACACATGGTCTCACTCTCTGATCCACACACCTGTTCTCACTCTCTGATCCACACACCTGGTCTCACTCTCTAATCCACACACCTGGTCTCACTCTCTGATCCACACACCTGGTCTCACTCTCTAATCCACACACCTGGTCTCACTCTCCAATCCACACACCTGTTATCACTCTCTGATCCACACACCTGTTCTCACTCTCTAATCCACACACCTGGTCTCACTCTCTTATCCACACACCTGTTCTCACTCTCTAATCCACACACCTGGTCTCACTCTCCAATCCATACACCTGTTCTCACTCTCTGATTCACACACCTGTCCTCACTCTCTAATCCCCACACCTGGTCTCACTCACTGATCCACACACCTGTTCTGACTCTCTGATCCACACACCTGTCCTCACTCTCTAATCCACACTCCTGTTCTCACTCTCTGGTCCACACACCTGTTCTCACTCTCTAATCCACACTCCTGTTCTCACTCTCTGGTCCACACTCCTGTTTTCACTCTCTGATCCACACTCCAGTTCTCATTCTCTAATCCACACACCTGTTCTCACTCTCTAATCCACACACCAGTTCTCCCTCTCTAATCCACACACCTAGTCTCACAGTCTGATCCCCACACCTGTTGCAGCTTTCTGGTCCCACCTGGTCTCAGTCACTGATCCACACACCAGTTCTCACTCTCTGATCCACACACCTGGTCTCACTCTCTAATCCACACACATGTTCTCACTCTCTGATCCATACACCTTGTCTCACTCTCTATTCCACACACATGGACTCACTCTCTGATCCACACACCTGTTCTCACTCTCTAATTCACACATCTGGTCTCACTCTCCAATCCACTTACCTGTTCTCACTCTCTGATCCACACACCTGTCCTCACTCTCTAATCCACACACCTGGTTTCACTCTCTGATCCACACACCTGTTCTCACTCTCTGATCCACACACCTGTAGCAGCTTTTTGGTCCCACCTGGTCTCATCCTCTGATCCATACCCCTGTTCTCACTCTCTAATCCACACTCCTGTTCTCACTCTCTGATCCACAGTCCTGTTCTCACTCTGATCCACACACCTGTTCTCACTCTCTGATCCACACACCTGTTCTCACTCTGATCCACACACCTGTTCTCACTCACTGATCCACACTCCTGTTCTCACTCTCTGATCCACACAACTGTTCTCACTCTCTGATTCACACACCTGTCCTCACTCTCTAATCCCCACACCTGCTCTCACTCACTGATCCACATACCTGTTCTGACTCTCTGATCCACACACCTGTCCTCACTCTCTAATCCACACTCCTGTTCTCACTCTCTGGTCCACACACCTGTTCTCACTCTCTAATCCACACTCCTGTTCTCACTCTCTGGTCCACACTCCTGTTTTCACTCTCTGATCCACACTCCAGTTCTCATTCTCTAATCCACACACCTGTTCTCACTCTCTAATCCACACACCAGTTCTCCCTCTCTAATCCACACACCTAGTCTCACAGTCTGATCCCCACACCTGTTGCAGCTTTCTGGTCCCACCTGGTCTCAGTCACTGATCCACACACCAGTTCTCACTCTCTGATCCACACACCTGGTCTCACTCTCTAATCCACACACATGTTCTCACTCTCTGATCCACACACCTTGTCTCACTCTCTATTCCACACACATGGACTCACTCTCTGATCCACACACCTGTTCTCACTCTCTAATTCACACATCTGGTCTCACTCTCCAATCCACTTACCTGTTCTCACTCTCTGATCCACACACCTGTCCTCACTCTCTAATCCACACACCTGGTTTCACTCTCTGATCCACACACCTGTTCTCACTCTCTGATCCACACACCTGTAGCAGCTTTTTGGTCCCACCTGGTCTCATCCTCTGATCCATACCCCTGTTCTCACTCTCTAATCCACACTCCTGTTCTCACTCTCTGATCCACAGTCCTGTTCTCACTCTGATCCACACACCTGTTCTCACTCTCTGATCCACACACCTGTTCTCACTCTGATCCACACACCTGTTCTCACTCACTGATCCACACTCCTGTTCTCACTCTCTGATCCACACAACTGGTCTCACTCTCTCATCCACACAACTGGTCTCACTCTCTGATCCATATACCTGTTCTCACTCTCTAATCCACATACCTGTTCTCACTCTCTAATCCACACACATGTTCTCACTCTCTAATCCACACACGTGTTGCAGCTTTCTGGTCGCACCTGGTCTCATCCTCTGATCCACACACCTGTTCTCCCTCTCTGATCCACACACCTGTTGCAGCTTTCTGGTCGCACCTGGTCTCACCCTCTGTTCCATACACCTGTTCTCACTCTCTAATCCACACTCCTGTTCTCACTCTCTGATCCACACACCTGTTCTCACTCTCTAATCCACACACCTGTTCTCACTCTCTGATCCACACACCTGTTCTCACTCTCTGATCCACACACCTGTTCTCACTCTCTGATCCACACACTGGGTCTCACTCTCTAATCCACACACCTGGTCTCACTCTCTGATCCACACACCTGTTCTCACTCTCTAGTCCACACACCTGTTCTCACTCTCTGATCCACACACATGTTCTCACTCTCTGATCCACACACCTGTTCTCACTCTCTGGTCCACACACCTGGTCTCACTCTCTAATCCACACACCTGGTCTCACTCTCCAATCCACACACCTGTTATCACTCTCTGATCCACACACCTGTTCTCACTCTCTAATCCACACACCTGGTCTCACTCTCTTATCCACACACCTGTTCTCACTCTCTAATCCACACACCTGGTCTCACTCTCCAATCCATACACCTGTTCTCACTCTCTGATTCACACACCTGTCCTCACTCTCTAATCCCCACACCTGGTCTCACTCACTGATCCACACACCTGTTCTGACTCTCTGATCCACACACCTGTCCTCACTCTCTAATCCACACTCCTGTT